>CM071874.1:4917865-4935631 GCA_036759665.1 Gynandropsis gynandra | reverse complement strand
GGGGGGGGGGGGCGAGGAAGGCGAATTGTGGGGAGTTCACACAGGTATGCTCGTTTGGTTCAGCTTGGGCGTTTCCGACGTCGGATTAATTGGCAATTTTTGTGGTTCTATCTACTTTTTCTTTGGTCTAAGACACAAGTAATATACAGAGTTCTTTGGGTTCTTAGGGTTGCTTGTTTGTGTCCAGTCTATTGTCGTGTATACGGTAACAGAAAGCTTACTTTTATGAAAAAATTCATACCCAAACCAGTTATCTTTCTTACCATAGTTTGCTCTATAATTATATTCCGTGTATTATTTCGTTGCATAATTTCTCACAGCTGCTATTATTCAAGTTTTTTCCTAACTCGAATTTCTCATGTCGGATGTGTTTTTCCTACATACTTGCTTGATGGAATTTGCAACTGGTGGGAAAACAGTCTTTCTGTGGGGAGGATGCACGATGGTATGTGAATAATTTGATTATTACAAATAACATACTATAACAACCCCAAAAATAACAACCAACAAACATAAAACTATAAAACAAAGTTTAACTGATATTTCAACATACGAAAACAATCCCAAAAAGTCATAAGAAATGCAAACATAAAATTGAAATGCCATAAAAAATTTTATTAGACATAATACTCAGACGTCGATCCTTATTGTATCTGTATCCTCTTGCCACGAATTCATGTATCCTCTACTGCATTAGTATCCAAAACATCATTCTTGCAACTTAATGTATCATCACCCAAAGTAGAAAGCTACAGAAAAGTTTTGGTCAATTTTAAATTAATTAAGTCACACAATGATACCAGTAATATGATTTTATGGATAATACCGCGCCAACATCTTTGTCTTTTAGGCTTGTTGGTTTATCCGCAATCATCCGTGAAACCGTGAATGATTGGTGGTTAGTGGTAAAATTGTAAGAGGTTACTTTTATTTCAAACATAAAACGCTTTCCAACAATTAGAGATCGAGGGACAACAACAACACCTCGTTCATCCTGTACAATATTAAAGTGTATTAAATTTCCAGCAAAGTGCATCTCAAAATTACGTGAGTATTAAATCGTACCAGATTTTCCGTCAAATCAGAAGCCTTTGTATTTGTCAACTTTTTAATTTCACGGTCAAAAGTAACAAAATGTGCAATTTCCGCACCATCATCAACAATTAAATCAACTCGGAACCTGAATAATAATGTATGGAAGAAAGATTAAATGCATATATAAAGCTAATATTTCATGAGAGAAAAAAACGATTTCAACTTTAAATCATATATTTAACAAAAACATCGTCACTCCAACAGTATTTGTGTCTTGGCAAAAGTTGCAAAATAGTGAAGTTTCGGTTTTTGTCAACTTCCGTGCACACTTTGCACATCCAATGTCGCTCCAGCCATTGTTGGTTAGCACATCAACAATTCGTGCATAACAAAAAAATGTCGCTTCCTATAATGTAGATAAACAAATTACACAATGTAGGAAAAATTTTAGAAAACTTGGTAATGTTGATAATTTACCTTATCATCGGGCTTGGTTACATATTCGTGCAACTCCAAAAGTTAGATTGTCTCAATCTTAACAACCTTTTTTATTTTTTCAATGTTGTTACCAAAATTAAACCCATGTTCAATGCTATTCATTATGATTTGGAAAGAAAATCAGTGTATACAAACTGAATGAAACATATTTCTATACATATTAACAAAAGAAATGCAAACTTTTACCTACGAATGGATTCAACAACAACATTGCAATCTCCATTAAAATAGAAGATGTAGAATTTAGATAGAGGTTACCTAGAAAATGAAAATAAAATTAGTGAGAGCGTTCTTTTTTTCAAATTGGGCATAGGGTCTAATATATCATATATAATGGGAAATAATTTGTGGTAACGAACCTCCAACCAATTTTGGATTAATTCTTGTAACTAAAATAACATATGGGTGGGCACTATAAGACTCTAATTTTGCGCGTAACTCAACGACTTTCTGGTCCCAAGCTGTGATGGTGACATCCATTCCCCTTGTATAAGCGATCATAATGAGTTTAGTAAGCATGCAATGGTTTCATTAGATACGATATCGTAGAAAGTTTTTTTGGTGGGTATACAACTTACCCTGAAAATTGTAGTCGTAAAGTTAGTCGTTTTGTCGCGGCATACGGATCCTTGATTGCACTTACACGTCCAATAACATCTGAAAATTGTCATGTAATGTCACTGCTTAGAGTAAACAGCAAAATGATAGTTCAATCAAGGAAATCCATTGCACTTAGCAATATATTCCTAATTTCTTATTAAAAAAATAGTACCTGAAAGCGACATATTTGTGTTTGCTAGGGATGCTATCTCATCATAGGTCTTGAAACGGAAAAGTTTCTTTAGGATGGTAACAGAATTTTCAGAAAGTGACAGTATTTTGTGGATACTGTTACTCGTACTGCAATGGGAGAATCTGTCAGCTTGAAGGTTTCATTTCCCTTAACCACATCAAAACATTCAAGTTGATTTGATGAAGAAACGATCGAAACGGGTAAACAACAGGCAACTCAGTGTTCCGTGCAGCATGGATGCCTACAACAGAAACATAATTTTATATTTTATCGTTTTTATAGTAATATAAAAATAGGACAGATTCATAGGAGAAAAAACTGACCTGTTCATCAATGAGCAAAAATTCATTTCACATGAGCTGACCATTTTTTTAGCATTACGGGCTTCCCAAATGCAGAAAACTCGTGCAACAATCCGCTGGAGACAGCGTCCCACATTTAGCTCATTGAAGGTAAGGTGTTGTTTCAGCTTAGTTGTGTTTTTACAACGAATCCATAAAACAATAGAATAGGTATGTTTGATAGCATGTATGGAGAGTTTTAAGAATTCCGATATGTGATTTTGAAGGTGAATAGGGTAGTATTTTCCTGTAGCATTTTTAATGATGTGTTTAATTTTGTTTTGGCCGTTTAATGTTGTAGGAAACACAGAGTAATGGTGAAGTTAATGTGGCTATTAAGGTTTTGATTAGTGACTGGATAAATTCTGGTTTAATGCTTGATAAATTATATTAATGGATTAAAATCCATTTCATGCAGCATGTTAGTGGGGATTTAAATTCTGGTTTAATTCCTGAAGTAGATATAGTAATGGACATGTTAATGAGGATGTATTCTGGTTAGATTATTCTGGTTAGATATGCTCGTGTTGCAGATGGGTTGATTGAAATCATTGAGGTAGTGGAAAATCCTGACTGTAAGCCATATCTGAACGTGTATTTTCATACATCCAATGTAACTATAGGTTCTTATAATTGAGGCAAGACATGAGATTGAACACAACTACTTTAGAATACACATTCAATATTAATACCAGAATTTTTACCCCTTATGACTTAAGGCTTAATCGTTATCAGTCTGAATAAACTATGATACACGTCGTTTCATCCCCTTGGCTGTTTTTTGTTTTTTGTTTTTTTTGCCAGAGACCTCTCTATAATTCTGGTTAATTTATAGCAGGGTAATGGTTATGACAAAGGACATTTGTATAAATAGTGTTTTTATCTAGTAACCACAATTTCTAATGTGTAACCAAAATTAGTGGTTGTGGTTGGTTTTCTTTTGAGTATGATATTATTTTTCTGGCCTATTTTATTTAAAGTTTCATATGTGACAGACCATGTTAGTACACAAGATACTACACCCAAATCTGCGGATTGTGATGATGATGATGGAGGTGGACTGGTGAGTTAAAACCTTTCAACATACTCTTTCCTGTTTTTTAATAGTCTCTGAATATATAATTGCTTCATTCTCAGGCTATAAATGCACACTCAAGGGCATTGCTGATGTAGAAGCTGGATCGTTCATGTATTGCAACAAAATACTGGCGTTATTTGATTCAGCAGGTTAGTGGTTGTGTTTTAATGTGTAAAAAAAATAAAGGATTAATGGTGGCATTATTGCAACAATTACCATTATCTTTTTAATGTTGTAGGACAACAGAGAGTAATGGTGAGTTCACTGGAGAGAATCTTTCATATTAATGGTAAAAATAATGGTGATTTAAGATGGTGTTAATGGATTTATTTTGGCTGTTATTGTTTTTATTAGTGGCTGAATAAATAATTGCAGTTACAGATTACAGCAGGTTAGTGGTTGTTTTGCCATTTGGGTTAGTGGATTGAGTTATATGTTAATGGCTGGATTTTGCATAATAAAAATGGTATTTATTTTCATTGTAACAGTTTACTTAGTGGTGCTTTAAATCTTTTTAATGAAGTAGTTTATTGGTTGTATAAACGTTTGGGGTAGTTGCTTTATTTCCCTGTTAGTGGCTGGCTTTTTCATTAAAAAAATGTATTATTCTCACTGTTACAGTATAGTTATTAGTGATTAAAATCTAATTTAATGATTGAATAAATATATATTTAATGGTAATGTTAATGGTAATATAATTTTTAAATCTATATTTGTTTTTGGGCGTTTAATGCTGTAGGAAAACAGAGTTTTGTTGTGTTTAATGCTGTAGGAAAACAGAGTTTTGTTGCGTTTAATGCTGAAAACCCTTTAGGTTAATGGTAAAATAATGGTGATTAAAAGGTGATGTTAATGGGGATCTATTTTGGTTGTTAAGGTTTAGATTAGTGGCTGGATGAATTTAGATTATTGGCTGGATAAATTCTAGTTTAATGTTTAGAAAAATATATTAATTGTAATGTTAATGGTGATTGTATTTGACTGTATTAAAGTTTAGCTAAGTTGCTCGACACTATGGTTTTAGCTTGGTAATAAAAATATATTAATGTTGTAGGAAAACAGTTTTATGGTGCATTTAGTGCTGATCCAATCAAACTTTTTTATGCAGAGCTAAAATATATTTAGCCGTTTTGTCAAAAAAAATATTTGTTATGGATATGGTTGCTGTATGGTTTTTGTAAATCAATGACTGGATATGTGGCTGAATAAATCTGTTTTGAAATCCAACGTACAATAGATAAACTGTACCTGCATTTATGTATGGGTTGCACCTCGAACTTACGTTTCTATTATCAGCAATGCATTAGAGAAATTTTTTTTTTTTTTTTGCATTTGGTTAATAATCGTAGAGTAAAAATTCTGCAGCTTCTTCGTAAAGAAACACAACAATGATCAAGCAATATTCTGCCATCACATTGGCATTCTTCTTCTTATTTGGTCCAAGTGCAGCAGTTGTTTGCTAAGGTAGATTGGTGTGCATCGTCCTACAGCGAACAAAGGATTACTTATCATACGTTGACAAATTACTTGCATCATCTTTGTAATATATTTTGTTGTATACTTTTTGTTGTATGTATCGTTATGATGCGATCATAGATTCAGCAGTGAAGGCATAGTTTATTTTTTAAATGGTTATACAGAAAAATTTATGCGAAAATTTAATAAAAAAATACATACTTGAACATTTTAGGATTACTTGGATCGGTCCACACAGCTATCCAAGTGATCGTGTTGGCATGCTTCATTTCCTTTTCATCTGCAAGATCATATTAATTGTGATTAATTCAAATGAATTTATTTTTCATTACTTTTATATTTTAAGGAGAAACTAATATATAATACTTTTCACGGGTTTGAGAAAACTTATCTCTTTAAAACCATCAACAATGTTCCACATATATTTTTCATGTAGCTCCAATTTCTCTGCTTTAACAATTTTTTTCCTCCGACACACCATCAATTGCATCATATTACCAAGGTCATAAATAGAGAGAACATATATAGGACGTTTCATCTGTCTGAGACAACTTACCTTTTTTTGTAACATCAGCAATAATCCACGTATATTTCTCCTTTAGCTTCACTTTCTCATCAACCACCAATTCTCCTCTTTCAAAACATTTTCCTCATAAACACAATTACATATAATCAGTTTTTAGGTTTTGGTCTAAAAAATAACCCTTTGTAAAAAAAGATTAATAAGCTTTGAATGAAAGTAAATGTGGATTAAAGTTAGGTTAGTGGTTATAAATATTTTTTAATGGAGAATAAATTTTAATAATGAATTATAGTAAAAATTAAAAAAACATTATATTGATGAGGTGATGCAAAGAGGAAACTTCATTTTATCCTACTTTATATTATATAGTTTAAAAATTCTAACAGAAAATGTGAAGAAAGAGTCCTTTATATTTTTTTCGTATTTCCTAAAATTTTGTTAATATTCATAAATTAGTATAGATATTTTTGAAAATTCAAAATTTATTACATTTTAGATTTAATAACCTTTTTTGAAGTAATTTTGATTGGAATTTTATTGTTAAGATTATATTTTCCAAACTATATAGAATCACATTATTTTTAGAACCGAATCGATTGAATTTGAAATTGAACTCTTTTTATTCACTTGGTATAAAGCCTTAAAATCATTCCGAACTGCTATGTGAGTAAAATTGAACCAAACTGAATAACATTCAATTTTAATTAAGATCAATTTAAATATAATGGAACCCAAATCAAACAAAAAAAACATGAAATACCCATAATAATACCGAGACATTGACTTTGGAGTTGTATATAAAGATGTCCATAGGGCTAATAATCCGTTCACACGTACGGGTGAGAGATACAAGTAACCTACCTTATAATACAATCGATCCTTCTATGAGACAAAAAAAAAATGATGCAACTTATAATCATTTGATCAGCCAACTCATTAAATTCGAAATTTCTTTGTTTATATACTATATAATATAAATTTTATATTTAAAATATTAAAAAATTGTTGTGCATAATATCTAAATAATTTTAATATGCATGTTTTTGCTATTACCCTTTTCTAGTTAAGAATATGGATAATCATATAAAAAGTTCCATTATTCATTTAAAATTTGATTACTGATTTAAAAGAAAAAAAGAGCACCTCAAGAGATAAAATACAAAATAAATTACAATACTAAATCAAAACTCAATTTCAAGAGAAAAAATAAAGTACAAGATATTCGTGTTAGATGTTATTTTCTCAAAATTACCAACGTTATAATTGAAACGATTTGATATCTAGGCTAAATTAAACTCTTTTTTGTCTGTATTATATAATCGAAAAAAATGTATAATTGAATAAAAAATTTGGTCACCTTATATATACCCGGAAATTAATAATAAAATAACTAAAAATATAAAAAGGAAAGATAAATGAAACCTATTGAAATATATATAAAATAGTAGAGTCAAATAAACCCTCAAAGTCCTAACTATGCACCTCAATTAACACAAATGATTAAGTAGCAATCATATACAACTTGTTCTCATCTATTATAAATTATATCTGTCAACCCTTGATTATATAATTATTTTATATGTTCCAAAAAAAATCATATGTTTACAGTAAATTGTATTCCTTGTATGAATTCCCATTAATATGGATAGCTTTTTTAAAGAACAAGATTTAAAATTAGGAATTAGACGGGGATTAGAATATCGAGTTAATTATCTTGAATCTAAAATATTGAATTTTGATGTTGATATCATTATAATATAAATACAAAGAGATATGAAATAGAAGAATTGATCATTTTGTGTATGAAACGAAAAAGTTGGTGTGTGAATTATATAAGGAATTTCCGGATGGATATATAATATATGTGGACGGATTAGGGATTAAACGACGGATAACTCTAAATAATTTTGGATGGATAATATATCGTCCAAAATTTACAAACTAAATGAAAAATCAACCATAATACAGACGGTATCCAAACTATGTATGGCGTTAGTTTCCGATAGGATTTTTGACAAAAAGTTTTACATTATCCTCAATTCATACGAAATTTTAAGAATGGATGATTCGTTCGTAAATCATAAATTTTTAATAATGAATGTATTTGACCGACCATAAACCGACTAACTGTTTCTGTTGTAAATTGTTGTATTTCAGTGAACTTCAACAAACATTAAGTTGCTTAATTTGAGTTCACTCTATCCATTTCTTGCTTAGTTTGTGCAAACACAAATGTAAATAATCGAATGAAACGTGAGGTTTCACTTACAATGAAGAGATTTGAGTAAGAATGAAGGAGAGAAGATGAGAGGTTGAACACTGTAATTTTTCTGAATGGTCTATACGTTCATTTCATAAAATCCGTTACATATATGCCCTAAGGCATTACAAAAACCATCAAAAACATGCTCAGGAATGCAATTAAAACTTTTGTCCGATAGTTACTGAAAATAGTTAACTTTGACATATTCCAAGAACACCTTGTTCCCGGCAAAAATAGCAACTTGCACCTGTGGTTCTGGTGCAAGGTCTTCATGATGATTCTGAGGCCTTCACGTTCTTTCACGCCCCGTCCTTGTCCTTAGCATCTTCTACCATCCATAGGCTGCAATATTGTCGCCTGCTTCAGCCTTCAGAGCCAGCTCCTCGATGTTTTCTTGTTCACTGAAGTTAGCAACTTGATCAGCCGTTGTTCTGCTTTTTCTCGCGTCTCGGGTCTTCGCGTCTGGTTTGGTCGCGTCCCGCTCCTTTGCACTTCGACTAGTCGTGTCCCGCTCCTTCGCATCCTGTCTGGCCGCGTCCCTTGCCTTCGCGCCCTGTGTCTCCGTGTCCCGTTGCCTCGCGTCCTGCTTGGTCGCGCCCGGGCCACGTCTCGCCTGGCTGCGTCCCGCTCGCCCGCGTCTCGCCTAGCCGCATCCGATCTGGTCACGTCTCGCTAACCCGCGTCTTGCCCGGCCGCGTCCCAGGTTTCCATTGTGTCTCGGGTCACGGCATCCTTTGTCATGATCTTGTCATGGATAACTTGATCAACTCCTTCAATCTCCTTCTTGATCTCGTTATCCATAACTCCCAGCTTGTTCCTTAGTGCCTCAAAACGTTTAGTCCCCAATGACTTTTTTAAAATGTTCGCCACTTGATCATCACCAGCAACATGTTCCAGTTGAATCTCACCATTGCTGATAGCCACCCTTACAACGTGAAATTTGATCTGAATGTGCTTCGTCCTCTTGTGATCTACCGGATTCTTACTGATTGCAATAGTCGTTGTGTTATCACAATGAATGACCAGTGCATCATTTATCTCAAACTCCAGTTCTCCAAACAATCTTTTCAGCCATGCAGCATGGTTTTTGGCTGCACACAGGGTTGTATATTCAGCATCTGCACTTGATTAAGCGATGATAGTCTGCTTCTGTGTCCCCCAACTAAACACCGAACTCCCTATTGTGAAACAAAAACCTGTGGTGCTCTTTGAGTCCTCCACACTTCCAGCTAGGCCAGCATCCACAAATCCCTCAAACCTAGCATCATCCACCTTCTGAAACCATAATCCATAGTTCTTAGTTCCAGAAATGTACCTTAGTACCCTCTTTGCCTCTTGAAGGCTCTTCTCAGTCGGATTGGCATTGCTTCTGGACAGGTATGAAGCTGAAAATGCCAGATCCGGCCTTGTTACTGCCAGGTAGAGCAACCCTCCAACCATGCTCCGGTACTTAGTTGGATCAGACAGCTCCACCCCTCCTTCTGAGTTCTTACCATAGGGTGACAAGGGCGTTGAGATGCTTTTTAAGTGTTGCATCCCAAACTTCTTCAGTAACTGTCCAGCATACTTGGCCTGGCTCATAAAGATGCCATTTGCCATGTAATTGATTTCAAACCTAAGAAAATACCTTAACTTTCCAAGTTCTGTCATCTCAAACTCCTTGTTCAACTTTTCCTTGAATCCACTGATCAAACCCTCATCATTCCCTGATATAATTAAGTCATCCACATACAAGCAGATGACCACAATCTTTTGGTGCACTTCCTGCACATACATTGCAGCGTCACACCCACCCCTCTTGCACCATTCTCCAGTAAATAAGGAATCTATGCGGCTATACCAAGCTCTGGGAGCTTGTTTCAAGCCATACAAGGCCTTCTTCAGCTTCAAGACCTTGTCTTCAACACCTTCAATCACATACCCCGGAGACTGTTGTATGTACACCTCCACTGTTATTTCTCCATTGAGAAATGCAGACTTGACATCCATCTGGTGGAGACTCCATCCCTCCTGTGCCCCCACAGCTATCAGGGTCCGGATGGTATCATGCCTGGACAGATGAGCAAATGTTTCTCCATAGTCCAAGCCATGAGTTTGTGAGAAACCCCTGGTTACCAGACTGGCCTTCAACTTCTGCACATTGCCCAGCTTGTCAGTTTTCACTTTATATATCCATTTTACACTGATTACCTTATGTCCTTGCGGTAGCTCAGCCAACTCCCACGTTCCATTCTTGTTGATCATGTCTATCTTAGCATCCATGGCCTTCCTCCACTCATTGTCTGTCACTGCTTCCTCAAAAGTCATCGGCTCCTCCACAACAGAATTGGAGCATTCATATACTTGATTTGACTCTCCTTCAACTGGTTCAGCTTCTTCATATATATCAGAGAGCCTCCTCACACGGTGCACAAGTCTTGAAGAACTGCTACTCCCTTCTCTGCTCCCTCTGGAGTTAGACTGACTCAGTCTGAAAGGTATTGGGGTAAAAGGTGGTTGTGTACCCCTGCTCCCTCCAGACCCTTGTCCTTCAGCCGTGCCCTGAGGTATTCTTTGTTGTTCAGCTTGTTCTTGCCTCATGCTCACCGGGTTAAAAATGAGGACACCAGTCTGTTTCTGATTTTCAGACTGTGTTCCCCAGTCCCAAGCCTTGTCTTCTTCAAAGACTATATCCCTTGCAACATCAACCTTTCCAGTGCTTATCTTGTATACCCGGTAGCCTTTACTCATACTGCATTATCCCACGAATATAGCCTTCTCAGACCTGTCATCCAGCTTCTTCCTCTACTGTGTTGGAATCAGGACATGACACAGGCTCCAAAACACCCTCAGGTGGTTCACACTTGGCTTGTGACCACTCCACACTACCAATGGTATTTTGTTCTCCAGAACTCTTGTAGGGAGTCTATTCTGAAGGTAAGCCGCCGTGAACATGCCTTCAGCCCAAAACTTGTTTGGGAGACCCTTCTCTTTGAGCATGCTTCTGGTCATTTCCATAAGCGTCCTATTCCTCCTCTCTGCCACTCCATTTTGCTGAGGGGAATAGGCAACACTTAACTGCCTCTGAACTCCATGCTCCTCCAGAAAATCATCAAAGGAGTTGGAGTTGAACTCCCCACCCCTATTTGATCTCAGCTTCTTCAACTTCTTGCCAGTCTGGTTTCAACTAGAGTTTTGAACTTCTTGATCATTGACAAGGCGTCTGACTTCAACCTCAAGAAGTACACGCACAGCATGTGTGAGTGGTCATCCGTGAGTGTCAGCACGTACACACTCCCATCCAAAGATGTGATCTGCATTGGACCACACAGGTCTGTGTGTACCAGTTCCAGGATTTCCTTGGATTTCCCTTCAGCTTCCTTTGGAAACTCCAGTCTGGTTTGTTTGCCTTGCAAACATGCTTCACAAAGCTCCTTCTCAACCTTGAACTTAGGTAACCCCTTCACCATCTCATGGCTTTGAAGTTGCACTGAGTTATGCAGACCCGCATGTCCAAACCTTCTGTGCCACAGGTTTGACAGATCACTATCCTTTGCAAGGAGAGTTGCTTCCTCAGGCACTCTCCATTTCAATGGATAGGCCTTTTTGACCATAGTCACCTCTACAACCTTGGCTCCTTTCTTGTCTCTGATCAAGTATACATCCTCCATAAACTCCACATGATAGCCGTTCCTCACCATCTGTGGAACACTCAGCAGATTTTTATCTAGTCCAGGGACTAGAAAAACTTCTTTCACTCTTCTCTTAGCCTTTAGGGTCATCACTTCAATATCAACCTTGTCAGCAGTCTGTAGGGTGGCTCCATTTCTAACCCTTATGGGTACTTTCACTGTCCTGTCCAGTGAGATTAAGTATATTTCATCCCGAATCATGTGGTTGGTTGCTCCACTGTCTATGAGCCACACCTCCTCCTGATGTCCTTCCCCAACCACATGAGTAGCCGTGAACAGGAAATCCTCATCCCCTTGCTCTTGGTTTGCTTGAGCTTGGTTTGAAGGACCCTTCTTGATCTTACAATCTCTTGAGAAATGTCCTACTCTACCACAAGTGAAGCACTACTTCTTAGTTTTGTAGGACTTAGACCCTTCACCCTTTTCTTGTTTTCCTTTGAAATAGCACTGAGCTTCAGTGTGGTTGTCTTTTCTGCAAACACCACACCACTTCTTCCCTTTTGATTTCTTGTCTGGTTTACCAGAAAATCTCTTACTTCCATCTGATTTTGATCCAGTTTTTGCTCCTTTGTGTATGGCCTGGAAAGCTCCCTCTGGCCCTCCGCCACTCCTATAATCCAGCCGGTACTCTTGAGTTTGTAGAGCTATCACTAACTAAGCCACTGTCAGGATTGTCAAGTCCTTTGTTTGTTCAATGACCCCCACATAGGGGTCAAACCTTTCTTGCAAAGAACACATGATCTTGGACACCAAAGCATCTTCTTTGATGTCATCTCCGTATGCCCTCATCTCATTCCCCAGCTCTGTCACCTTATTTGCAAAGTCCTTGATTGACTCCTTCTCACCTTGCTTCAAAGTGTAATAGGTTGCCCTGAGTCTTTAAAGCTTAATCATGACCGTCTTGGGATCCCCTTGAAATCTTTCCTTTAGAAGGTCCCATGCAGCCTTAGACGTCTCACATGTGGATAGATGTGCTATATAGATTTCTTCAGAGACGGCGTGGTAGATGAGTTCCAAGGCCTTCTGGTCTTTTGCCTCCAACTCTTTCCACTCAACAATCTTCTTCTGTCTCTGCTCCTCTGAGGTTTCCATGTCTAGTGCAGGCAGCTTCGGGATACCCTCAGTGACCACCTTACACAAACATTTTCACCTTAGGGTGGCTTTGATCTTTATCACACATAGGTTGTAGTTTTTTCCATCAAATACCGGAACAGGTAGTGTGTTCTGCATCTTGTCCGGGGTTTTGTTTGATGGGTGTTTTCTTCCGTCTTCTTGTACTTCAATAGTGCTAGAACTTGTGCTTCAGACTAGTTCTGTTTTGCACCTCTTGGCCTTGAGATCCTGGAGGCTCTGATGCCGCTGTTGTAAATTGTTGTATTTCAGTGAACTTCAGCAAACATTAAGTTGCTTAATTTGAATGAACGTGAGGTTTCACTTAAAATGAAGAGATTTGAATAAGAATGAAGGAGAGAAGATGAGAGGTTGAATACTGTAATTTTTCTGAATGGTCTACACGTTCATTTCATAAAATCCGTTACATATATGCCCTAAGGCATTACAAAAACCATCAAAAACATGCTCAGGGATGCAATTAAAAACTTTTTTCCGATAGTTACTGAAAATAGTTAACTTTGACATATTCCAAGAACACCTTGTTCCCGGCAAAAATAGCAACCTGTACCTGTGGTTCTGGTGCAAGGTATTCATGATGATTCCGAGGCCTTCACGTTCTTTACGCCCCGTCCAAGGTATTCATGATGATTCCGAGGCCTTCACGTTCTTTCACGCCCCGTCCTTGTCCTGAGCATCTTCTACCATCCATAGGCTGCAATCTTGTCGCCTGCTTCAGCCTGCCAAGCCAGCTCCTCGATGTTTTTTGTCCGCTGAAGTTAGCAACTTGATCAGCCGTTGTTCTGCCTTTTCTCGCGTCTCGGGTCGTCGCGTCCGTTTTGGTCACTCCCGCTCCTTTGCACTTCGACCGGCCGCGTCCCGCTCCTTCACGTCCTGCTTGGCCGCGTCCCGTGCCTTTGCGTCCTGTGTCTCCGCGTCCCGTTGCCTCGCGCCCCAACTGGCCACGTCTCGCCTGGCTGCGTCCCACTCGCCCGCGTCTCGCCTAGCCGCATCCGATCTGGTCGCGTCTCGCTCACCCGCATCTTGCCCGACCGCGTCCCAGGTTTCCATTGCGTCTCGGGTCACGGTATCCTTGGTCATGATCTTGTCATGGATAACTTGATCAACTCCTTCCGTTTCCAATACTCGTTCTTAAAGATAAATATTTGAATTTAGGATAATATGACGTTTTATGTTTTCTATTTACCAGTTGACCTAAAATATGTATTGAATCTTTCATTATATAATCAAACCGCGTCAACTCTATGCCGCATACATGTCTATGTATATATATATCTGTATATGTATACAGAGACAGCAAAAGAAGTATTCAAAGAACATAATTAGATATAGAATCAATATAATGGAGATAAGAAGGGGAATAGTATCAAGGAGGAAGAGCAAAGTGATGAGAATATTAGAGATATTGAAGAGACAAGGAGGAGGAATGGTCTGTGAAGAGACCAAAGAGAGAAATGGAGTCATCAGAATCAAAATGGTCGTCAAAAGGAGTGATCTCCAGAAGCTCATGCACGATGAAGACGATGGATACGACGGCGTTTCATTGGTCGAACAAAGACTCAAACACTTAAGAAGGAAACATTATTATGCTACCGAGGGTATCTCTTGGACTCCTGCTTTGCGAACTATTCCTGAAGAGTTTTAACTTCTTCTTTTTTTAATATTATTCATCCATATTTATCCTTTTTTATTCATTAATTTCAATTTTGTCCTTTTTTTTTCTTTTTTGCATTGGTGTACTATGCAATGCATTGTTTTTTGTCTGATGTGTCCAGTTGTGTCTGGAACTCAGATTTGAAGTTTCATTGTTCGATGGAGTCTGGTCATTGGTATCATTTTTCTGGTCTTTTTAATTTTCGCTTGCTATTTATTAATTGTAGGCTTCACAATATTTAAAATTATTTTTTTTGTTAAACATATTGTTATTATTATTATTATTAAACATTATATAAATCAAATTAAAAATCTAAACATTCCGAATGCTTATTATGAAACTAAACTATTAGAAGCATACTTTTTAACTAAAGCATTCGAAATCTAAACATTCTGAATGCTTATTATTAAACTTAAAGCCTTGTCGGAACCAAACAGAGTATGTTGGGTTAGGAACCACAACATTGTTGACGGTGATTGTCGCCAATGGGGTAGATGTTGGATCGACAAATCCTTCAAGGTTGTAGCCTTGAAGGATAGCACGATCCGAATGCTCCATGAGAGATAATTGATTGTTGACGGCTAAACACGGCGGACAAACAATTTAAGAAAACACAGTTAAATTATCATAAAACAGCGCAATGCGCGAGTATCATCTAGATTTTGATAAACGATATTAAAAAAATTAGCACTTATATTAATTAATATATGTTTTTTGTTTCATATCGTTGCGTAATTATCCTTTGTAAATGGATCAATCATGTTTGTTAACACTTCGATCGTCATGCTCCACAAATATCTATACCAATCAAAATCTAAAAAATATCAAGAAATTTAAATATAAGTTAGTTTTAAAGATTCTTAAATTATGTCCATACCTCAATAATTATTTTTAAATCATGTTATAAATTCAATTTAGTCCTAAAAAATTATATAGATACGTATAAGAAAAAAATAAAAAACTCCAGTCCAAATTATGCAATCACTATCTCCAACAGATCAAGTTTTACAATTTCAATGATATTATTAACAAGTGTCGTTGTTAGTTTACATTACATCTTATAAATCTATTCTTTAAACTTTACAGTGAAAATTAGAATCTGTGGGTTTGTATTGACTGATGCATATATCAAATGTCATAATAATTGAATTAATGAATTATGTATAACGTTTAAGAAACATACAATGTAATTATCACAAAATCGCGCAACGCGCGAGTATCATCTACTTGTTTTAACATGTGAATGTATTATTACTTTGCTTTATTGATTCTCTGTTGTTTTACTTTTAATTGTAAGGGTTTAGTTTAAAAGTATGCTTCTAATGTTGACGGTTCCTAACCTTCAAGGCTACAACCTTTTTTCTTTCCTTTGTTTGTTGTCAACAGTGCTCATTTTAAACAACATCTACCGATGAAAACTCTTCTAACACCATCATACCCTTTGATTCCTTATCCACATTTATTCACATCAATGTCTCTAACGTTATCAAACTTACAACAATCAATTATCTCTTATGAAGCATTCAGATCGTGCTATCCTTCAAGGTTACAACCTTGAAGGTTTTCTCGATCCAACATCTACCCCATCAACGACAATCACCGTCAACAATGTTGTGGTTCCTGACCCAACGTACTTTGTTTGGTTCCGACAAGATCGACTTATCTTTGCAGCATTACTCGGCTCCATCTCTGTTTCGTGTCAAGCCCTTGTCGCATCTGCTACAACCTTCGGCATGGCTTGGACCACTCTAGCCTCCACCTACAATCGCTCGAGTCGCGGACATCTGAAACAGATTAAGGATTAGATGTGAAGACACTCCGAATTCTCTCAATCAAGTGATGACTACATGAATTTCTTCAAAATCAAGACCGATGAACTTGCATCTTGCGCAAACCAATAGATCTTGAAGATCTCCTTGAACTCATCGTCGATGAACTTGGTGATGAATACAAGATAATCAAAGACGTCGTCAACGCCAATTATACTTAAATTTTATTTGTTGAGCTACATGAGAAATTACTTAATCATGAAGTTGATCTTCTTCAGATGCAGTCCCTCCCCTCGTTGGCTCCGATCTCAGACAACGCTATCCAACAGAGGTCGCAAAGTCAATGGTGTCCAGATAACATAACCCCTCCACTACTAGAAAATTCAAGATTTGGGATGGAGTTTGCGGACTGACATTTATGTCCCTAATTTGTCCCCAATTTGTGAACTGAATAGTCGTCCCTAATTGGTCCGCAAATACGGACGGATTAGAGACGGATGAGTAGGGCATCCCAGATTTGGGACGATAGAGCACGGGCGTCCCTAAATTTTGGGACGGAAGGTGCTGTCGTCCCTAAATTTAGGGACGGCAAAAAATCAGTCCCCAAATTAGGGATGGTATCTCCTTCTGTCCCCAATTTAAGGGACGGATTCGGGACCGTCCCTAACCAGGGACTTTAAAAATCATTTTAGGGACGGATTCGGGACGACTTCTCGGAAAACTATTTTCTTAGTGCGTAATCCGTCCCTAATTCATCTATAAATAATCTATTTAACCCCTCAACCATTGATCCGTTTTTCATAAGCAACTCTCATATCTTTCACCGCATATCTTCTATAGTGTTTGCGATTATAATGGCATCTTCATCAAGATCATCTTCTATAGTGTTTGCGATTATAATGGCATCTTCATCAAGATCGAACATTTTCGTTTCTAGAAAAATGGATGTATAGAAGAATTGATCCAGAATCTCAAAGCATATCGAAGGATTTTATAGAAGGCGTCACGCAGTTTATGACAATGGCGACGAATCAACAAGTTTACAAAGAAACGGGTACGTTGGTTTGTCCATGCGTCAAATGCAAGAATGAAAAATTTGTTAATGAGATAACTGTTTGGAAGCATCTTTATTTAAGAGGTTTTACTCCGAATTATTTCATATGGTTATGTCATGGAGAAAATTTTGCACCACGACCTAGTAATGTTGTGGAAAACTTTAGTAGGGGCACTATACATCATGAATTTGAGTCTTCTCAAGATGTAGAAATAAACCCTTATGTGAAATGGTGCAAAATGTAATCCGTGAAAGAAACGAAAATATAGAAGAAGATCCGAATGAAGAAGCAAAAAAAATTTTTTGAAATGCTAGAAAGTGCTAGGAATCCACTTTATGATGGTTGTAGGAGTGGTTTATCACAGTTATCTCTGTCTGCACGTTTGATGAATTTGAAGACTGAAAATAATTTGTCTGAGAATTGCATGGATTCGATATTGCAATAAGTAGGAGATTATTTGCCAAAAGATAATAATGCAG
>CM071874.1:4898345-4917595 GCA_036759665.1 Gynandropsis gynandra | reverse complement strand
TCATGTAGATTCATATGTGTTGATGTTATCCTAGGAAGTGTTGATGTAGAACTATCCTAGGAAGGAAGTGTTGATGTTAGAACTATCCTAGGATATGTGTTGATGGTAGAACTATCCTAGGAATTGTTGATGTTAGGTTAGGTTCATATTTCTTAGGTTAAGTTCATATGTGTATTCAAGTGCTTCGTTGAAATTGTTTGTTGGATAGATGATTGGTTTGGGGATGGTATCTATATCTATGTTTTTTATAGCAGAAATTTATGTTGAAATTGAGAAATTTATGTTGAAATTGAGAAATTTATGTTGAAATTGAGAAATTTATGTTGAAATTGAGAAATTTATGTTGAAATTGAGAAATTTATGTTGAAATTGAGAAATTTATGTTGAAATTGAGAAATTGAGATGATTGGTTTGGGGTGCTATTGTAATATTTTAATTTTACATTTTAGTATGTCGCGATGCGTTGGAAGAGGCGGTAAAACGAGAAACCGCCCTCAGTCCGAGGAAAGTGGCAACCTTTCATCTCATTCTCGACATTCCAATTCAGGGTTTGAAGAATATATGAATCCAAATTTCTTCCGAAACACTGGATCGACACAATCGGGGCAATATACGCCTTATTATCCGCAAATCCAACCACCGCCCGATCCAGTAATGCATCATGAACCTGAGATGTACGATGAACCAACTGTAGAAAAAATTTTAGCAATGGATGAAGAACGAAGCAAGCTTCCTCTCTTGGACCCTATTCGAGGAAGCGGCGGACTATGGTACGTATATTCAAATTCAAATCTCAATTATAAATAGTTAATTAAATGTTAACTTATCTTTCATTTTGATTTGTAGGTTTGGATATGATCGACTTAATCGTCACATATCAATGACGATAAAATCTGATTATGATCGGTCGTGTTACAATTTGACACATACCGATCCAGAAATTAAGCAACGATGGTGGAAATCATTTGTGGTATGTTTTAAGCAATTTTTAATTTTATCAAGCAATTGAAATTACAATTTAAATATAATAAGCATTATTATTTCAGCAAAAATTTTATTGGAATCCCGTCATTACCGGATTAGTAAAGTCCGAATTTGACAAATATGCGGGAAAGCGTCTCAAGTCTATCGTAAGTTTATGTCGGCTAAACCGAGAGACGAAAGGAAAACTTGTTTGGATATCGGAAGATATTTGGGATCAGATGTGCGCACATTGGGATGATCTAAAATTTAAGGAAAAGAACGAGCGAGCAAAATCTCGGCGACGTTCTGATAGAGAAGGATACGGGATGAGCGTACATACGGCAGGATCTCGTTCTTTTGCGGAAGTATAAGAACATCTGGTAAGCTTTATTCTACTTTTAATGCATTTATATAAAATTAACATTTCATTAAACAATATATTTTTTTATTTGTTTCAGGCGAAAGAGAAAGGATCCGAACCATCGTACCTAGAATTGTTGGAACGTACGCACGTTAAGAAGTCAGATCGTTTGTGGGTGGATCCCAAGGCGAAAAGCCTTCACAGTGAAATTGAAAACATCGCAACAGAACGAGTATCGCAAATTCCCCCGAGAGAAGACGGAACACAAACTACTCTTAGTCAGGAAGAGTACAACGAGTTGTATCTCGAGGTAATAATGACATTTCAATATGATATAATTTTACTATTTATAAATGTCATTAATTCTCGATATTTGTTTTACAGCAAGTTACGCCATACAAAGGTCGTATTTTCGGACTTGGAGGAATGGCCTCACAACATTCAACTTCCTCCAAGGGTAAAGAAAAAGTATCGGAGTACGAGTTCCGACATAAGTTATCTGAAAGGCAACAAGAATCTGAAAGGCGCGTTGAACAAGCAGTAAAGGAGGCTGAACGATCAAGCAAGCGAGCTGAACGATCAGAAAGGCGAATGGAAAAGTTTCTGTGCATGATGAAATCGCAAATGCCTAACATCGATTGGGATGCATTTTAGAACAATGATTCCGATCACGACGATTCGGAAATACCTCCAACGGCTTAGTATTAAAAATGTTAGTTATATGTTTGCTTTTTAATTGTTGTTATGTACTAATTTTTAAATTTTAATCTAATCGAACTTTATTTAATTTTATTTTTTTATTTTAAAAAAATTGGGGACGGACCATTTTCCGTCCCTAAAATTGGGGACGGATGGTGGTCGTCCCTAAAATTAGGGACGGATGGTGGCAGTCGCTAAACTTGGGGACGGCCACCATCCGTCCCCAATTTTTAGGGACGGAAAATGGTCTGTCCCCAATTTTCGAGTCATATTTTGGTCCTTCTTTTAGGGACCGTTTGCGGACTGAAATTTCCGTCCTTAAATATGGACCGTTTGCGGACTAAATTTCCCGTCCTTAATTGGGGACGGACTGGGGACGGATGACATTTGGGGACGCGCGTTTGTGGACTACCACTGTTCGTCCCTAATCCGTCCCTAAACATGTTTAGAGACGGATTGGGGACGGATTCTTCAGTCCCTAAACCGTGATTTTCTTGTAGTGCTCTCGATAACCGCAACACCGGTTCTTGCTTCAACAAGGTTCGTGGTTACCAAGGGAAGTTTCAACTCTATGGGATTCATGGGCATAGTGCAAAACTTGTATCCTTCAGCCGCAGTCTGCATGCCCTTCATCATCTGGTTCTCGATGAACTCAGGCCTGGAAGCCGAATGCGCATCATGTGACATTTGAGCAGCACAGCTCACCAATGTGGTTGCTAGATTTCGGTGCCTCGTAACATATCACCATCGATCTCGCCAATCTATCACTCCACTCCTCATACAATGTACCAGATAGTTTGGTTCTTGGTGATGGCACAAGCCTTGACATAAGACACACCGGTTCTATACTCTTACCTTCAACCATTCGTCTTCTTATCTTCGCAATGTTTTTCGCGTACCAAATATGCATAAATTCTTATTTCAATCCCTAAAATTTGCACTAATACCAATGTCTCTGTCGATTTCTTATCGTTTAGTTTTCATGTGAAGGATCTCAACACGCAGAAATAGTACGAAAGTGAGAGCTCAATGATGGTGTGTACAAGTGGCCAAAAACACCTATCTCACAATCTTTCCATGTTTCACAACCAGTTCTAGTTTGATAGTATGTTCATGTCTTATCTACTCATGCATTAAATTCGATTAAGACCACTTTATCCGAGTAGCATTCTAGATTAGGTCATCCTTCACTTGAAGTTCTCAATAAAATAGTCTCCATCCATTCCATTCCGGTGTTACATTCGTCGAATAAACCATTATCATGTGAGGCTTGTTCTATTTATAAAATGCATAAGCATTCCCTTCTACAACTCTGTTATCACTTCTACTGAACCCCTTGAAATAATTTATTCCGGTGTTTGAACCTCTCCTTTAATGTCCTTTGATAAAATTAAATATTACATTATCTTCGTTGATCATTTCACACGATATAGTTGACTCTATCTGCTTCAACATAAATCTTAAGTCTCTGATATTATCATTTGATTCAAATCCCTCTTTGAAAACCAGTTCAAAACTCGAATAACTACTTTTTACTCGGACAACGTTGGTGAGTACATTGCTCTCAAAAACACTTTTTATCCACCCATGGATCTCACACTTCACTTCTCCTCCGCACACACCCAAACATAATGGTATCTTCGAATGCAAACATTGCCACATTGTTGAAACAGAGATTATTTCTCTTTCATTCCTCCATTCCACTCGACTACTGGCCATTTTTCTTATCAAACGCCTCCTCACCTCTGTTCTCAATCACAAATATCCTTTTTTTAGATTATTTCTCTTTCAAGCGTGTTCCTTATCAACCGCCTCCTCACCTATGTTCTCAATCACAAATCTCCTTTTTGAGATCGTCTTCAACATGGTCCTTAACTACTTCAAACTCCGTTCCTTCGGGCGCCTTCCATGCAGATTCATTGGCTACTCTCTCACTCAAAGTGACTTATTTTGTTTTCATGTCCCATCTTCACGGATTTGTGTCTCACCATGTGGATTTTGTTGAATCCAAGTTTCCTTTTCCTCGTCCTCACGCAGCTTCCTCCACTTCCTCAAATTCGGATCAACACACTATCGACTCCTCCCTGCCCTTCACACTAGTCCCTAGTCGAGCTAATCGTACACCTTCCACAATGACGGCACCCCCAAGTTTGGATCCTTTACCATCTTCGAGCACAGATTCACATCCTACCCACATCACTTACAGAAACCATCTCCCCATATCCCACTCCACAACCATAACCACCACCTCACCAAAACACACATCAAATGGTCACTCGCTCCAAAAATAACATTACCAAATCTAACACCAAAGTATCCCTTGCTGTAACCCTATCAATCGAGACTAACATAGAACCGATGTATATCTCAAACACTTAATCAGTCCCATTGGCACCAAGTAATTCCGAGTAATTACATGCTCTTCTTCGAAATGACACTTGGACCTTAGTGCCTCCGAATCACTCATATAATAACGCTGGTTGCAAGTGGGTTTTCTGCACTAAAATCTTTCTAATGAATTTGTGGGCAGGTACAAAGCTCAACTTGTCAGTAAAAGATTTCATCAGCGACTAGGGGTTGATTATCGTGACACATCCACTATCATTATGAAGCCGCTCATTATTCGCCTCCTTCTAAATCTTGCAACCATCTCAAGATGGAACCTTTAGTCAACTTGATGTAAACAACGCCTTCCTTCAAGGCACCCTCAATGAATATGTATATATGGTCTAACCATCGGGGTTTATTGATCGCGGTCGCCCATCCCATGTTTTCAAACTTCAGAAAGCTCTATATGGCCTTGAACAAGCTTTACGTGCTAGATACCACGAGTTATGCCCCTTCTGTATTCAAATCGAATTTCACAATTCCCTCTCCGACTCATCTCTTTTAATCTACCGAGATCAAGATGTTACTCTCTTCTTGCCAGTGTATGTGGATGACATAGTGATCCTGGAAAACCTCAAAGCCAAGATTCAGAGGGTTTTTTTATTTTATTGCTAACCACTTCTCCATTAAAGATCTCGAACAGTCATTTACTTTCTTGGAGTTGAGGTTTCTCGTACAAACAGGGAATAATTCTCACATAACAACGATACATCACAGACACGTTAGCACGCCAAAACATGGCCACGACCAAACTAGTACAATGCCGGTGGTATCCACCGCCATTATCTCTTCAACCATGGGCACTCCTCTTGAAGATCCCACCGAGTTCTGGCAAGTACTAGGCAGTCTCCAATATCTTCTCTTTACACGTCCGGATATTGCTTTTGTAGTCAACAAGCTAGCTCAATAAATGCATCATCTAACATTCGAACATTGGCAGGTCGTGAAACGCATACTTCGTTATCTTGGGGGTACATGTTCCTTTGAAATTTTATATTCCTGTGAGAACACACTTTCTCTACACGCCTTCTCTGATGTAGATAGGGGGTTGACCGTGATGACTTCAGTTCTACTCGTGCTCACATTGTTTACCTCGACCATTACCCTATCTCATAATCTTCAACAAAAACAGAGGTATATGGAAAAGTCTTCTACATAAGCCAAATATAAGTCGAATATAAGCCTCAAAAATACAATGGATCATGTCTCTACTATCAGAATTTGGTATGTCTCCACCCTTGGCTCATGTTGTTTACTATGATAATGTGGGTTCAACATATATGATATGATCATGGCCAACGTCGAGGATGCAACCCGAGCCATGGCCAATGAAGAGGACATGACTCGTGCTGAGGAGGACGCGGCCCGTGATGAGAAGGATGCAACATGTGCTGAGGAGGACGAGACTCATGCTGAGGAGGATGCGACCTGCATTGCCAAGGACGCGACCTGTGTTGCCGAGGACACGACCTGCGTCGCAAAGGACACGACCCCGTGCCGTAGAAGAAGCGACCCGAGCTGAATCGAAGGGACGGAAGGTGGACACGACCATAAAGAAGGACGTTGGTCCCATGACCCATGCTAGGGCTAGAGAGGAGGAAGCCTTGACCTTACTAGCAAGTCCCGTGACCCGAGCTAAAGCTAAGAGCCTCAAGGAGGCGATCGTCGGGATTTTCACGGCCGTTCAAACTCAAGACGAATACTCGAGTCTTCAAGAAAATTCCAACATCCGCATTATACTTCAAGCCGAAGCTCAACTCGCAACAATCAACAATTAGGGTAAGTGTTTCATGTGTGCTCTTTTTCCACCGTTGGTTTTCTCCCACGTGATTTTCCGATGGCAGGTTTTTAACGAGGCCACGACTCACTACCGTTTCCTAATTGTTGATCCAAGACTTTGTATGATTAATCGTATTGAAGAACCCTATCTTATGATTATATATTTTTATTTTTTTAATTTGGATATTTTAGGTCATTTAATTCAAGCCTTGCATGGCTTCTAAGCATTTAATGTTCATTAAAGCCTTGCATCGCTTTCTTTGACTACTTATGGCCGGTCATGGAGGTGTAGAACATCAACTTTGAATTTTGAATTTTAATCTTTGAATTTCTCTTTAAGAATTCTCCTTGTTGGTGTGTAATATCCAACAATCGTTGGTGTGTAATATCCAGCGAATCGTTCGTTCTTGGTAGGTGCCTAAAATCCTCGAAGACGAGACAATAAATCGAGAGCCTTTCCGCAACTCTCTTGTGACCATTCACCCCACATGCCTTCTGTAAGGAGTCTTCCGACTTGGCTGCAGCAAGGATTATCCTTCCCACCTTCGTTCTAGAGTGCCGTTCCAACGAGGATCGCATCAAGTGGTATCAGAGCTTGCTCTAGAAAAGGTTGGTTCATTTTCGCTATTTGGTTGTTCTTAGCCCGTAGTTAGAATTGAACCGTGCGTAGTTTCTGTTTGTTGCTATGTATATTGTGTGTTACGAGCCTTGGTTGTTCGTACGCTATTTGTTTCGCTTGTGGGCTACTTAGGTGTGCTAGTGTGCAGGTTGTCCGTGAGTTTCTGGTTTTAAAATCATCAACGCAATGGGAGATAAAGGTACGGAAACCAGCCGAGTAAATGAAAGGTTGATTGAGGCTCTTGCGGCTCGATTGGAGCAAAGCCTTAGCAACAAATTGGAGAAGTTTCGGCAAGAGTTTCGTCATGAAACTCAGACCCGACCAAAAGACAATCCTACTTTCCAACAACGAGAAACGAATCAGTATGAGGAGGACGGAAACTATTACGAACGAGGAAATTCATCATCATCTCGAAGTAGTCGAAGGAGACGCCAAGGGATGCGGGAACGCTGATACCACCCAAGGGATGATCTTGCTGGTCATAAGCTAAAAAACCCTCCATTTCATGGCAAGGCCGATCCGGACGCCTACCTGGAATGGGAGAAGAAGATCGAACTCGTGTTTGGTTGTCAACACTACACCGAGCCAAACAAGGTTAGGGTTGCTTCCACGAAATTCTATGATTACGCCTTGAGTTGGTGGGATCAACTTGTGACTTCTAGGCAGCGTAATGGAGAGGATCCAATAGAGACGTGGCTTGAAATGAAAGCCATCATGCGCAAGCGTTTTGTTCCAAATCATCATCACCGAGAGATACATAGAAGACTAAGGAAACTTACCCAAGGGAACCGAACTGTGGATGAATATTATCAAGAGATAGAGTTGCTGATGTTGTGGGCTGATATCTCGGAGGATAGAGTGGCGCTAATGTCTCGTTTCTTCAGAGGCTTGAATCTGGAAATTCAGGAAAACTTGGAGATAAAACACTACGTGGAAATCGAAGAGATGCTCCATAAGGCGATTTTAATCGAACAACAACTCCAGTGGAGAAGGAGCTCCCGTTCTAACTTTGGGGCTGGAAAATACAGTCATCAACGAGAGGAAAAATCGAGCCATCCAAGGAGAGACAAATATGTTCCAGCGACCCGAGACGTAATCAAAGAGGTTCCAGCTCACCACGAGACAAAGGAAAGACCGAGGCCACTACCTCGAGGGCTCGGGACGTGAAATGCTTAAAGTGTCACGGAAAGGGACTCTATGCAAGTGAATGCACGAACAAGAGAGTCACGATCAATCGTGACAATGGAGAGTTTGAATCCGAGGACGAAGTAGCAGAAAACTCGGACGAAACATATGAGGAAGAATCGACCGAAGGAGAGTTGTTGATAGCACGACGATCCTTGACATACAGCCTAAGTCCGATGAACAAGAACAACGAGAAAACTTATTCCAAAACCGCTGCCTTGTTCATGGAAAGGTGTGTAGCGTGATTATAGACGGAGGAACTTACACGAACGTTGCAAGCACTACCATGGTCCAAAAATCGGGTTGAAGGTTCAAAAGCACCCGAGGTCGTATAAACTTCACTAGCTTAACAAAAGTGGCGAGATGAATGTGACCAGCCAAGTTACAGTGCCTATCTCCATTGTCAAATACAAAGACAAAATCTTGTGTGACGTTCTTCCAATGGAGGCTAGCCATATTCTTCTCGGTAAACCGTAAAAATCGGATCGCAAGGTAAAACATGACGGTTTTACTAACAAACATTCTTTTAAGTTTAATGGCAGGAACCATTCTTATTCCTTTGACGCCAAAGGAAATGCAGCAAGATCAAATGCACTTAAAACAACAAGGAGAATGTGTATTTAAGTCTTCGAACCTCTACGCGAGATCGGGTGAGATCAAGAAATCTCTTCACTCTAATCAATCCGTATTATTATTCGTGTTTAAGGAAACTCTTTCGAACTTGACTAACCTTGCACCGGTGCTACCGTGTGAGATTATATCATTACTGAAAGGTTATGAAGATGTCTTTCCTGAAGACAACCCCATGGGATTTCTTTTGATACGCAGCATTGAACATCAAATCGATTTCATTCTTGGAGCCGCACTACCAAACCAGCCAGCTTACCGAACCAATCATTAAAGCCTTGCATGGCTTTCTTTGACTACTAATGGTCGGCCATGGAGGTGTAGAACATCAAATTTGAAATTTTAATTTTAATCTTTGAATTTCTCTTTGAGAATTCTACTTGTTAGTGTGTAATATCCAGCAACCGTTGGTGGATAATATCCAACGAATCGTTCGTTCTTCGTAGGTGCGTAATATCCTCGAAGACGAGCCGGTAAATCGAGAGCCTTTCTTCAACTCTCGTGTGACCATTCACCCCACATGCCTTGTGTAAATAGTCTTACGACTCGGCTGCAGCAAGGATTATCCTTCCCACTTTTGTTCTAGAGTGTCGTTCCAGCGAGGATCGCGTCAATATATTTGTGCCAATCCCCTCTTCCATTCTCGGATGAAGTATGTGGTCATTGATTATCACTTCATTCGTGGCCTCGTACGTTCACACCAACTTTGCATTACTCATGTATCCTCGATGGACCAACTTGTGGATACACTCACAAAGTCTCTTCCTCACGCACGTTTTGATCTCTTGCGGACCAAGATTGGTGTCTCTTCCGACACACATCTTTCTGGATATAATAGAAGGAAAGCTAATATATTGTATAATTTAAAATTGATTTGAATTTACATTTTCCACGATTCTAGCATTTAGTATTGATTTAATTTATCTTCTCCATGATTATAGTATTTCATTTTCCCTAAGTTTAGCATTTCTTTTACTTACAAATTTTGTAATCTATGCTAATGAAATATACGGTTTTCACAAATCCTTCAACAAGTGCAACCTTTAGTCATCCAACAACTTCTTGATCAAATCAATCAAATAAACAATATGATTGGCCAACATCGTCTCTTGGACATCCTGAAAATATCTTCACCTCTATCCTTGGACCAATCATTGGTCTTTTCACAGAAACAAGTTTTAAGTTGTTCTAATCACAATACCAAAAATTGTGGATGATCCAATGTTATAACCCATTCCAAGTACATGGTTGACAACCCTAAACCCCAAATACAAACAGACTTCCTCTACCCTTTTCAAACCCTAAAATAATTTTTGAAGTATCTAAGTACACTATCGACAATCCTAAACCCCTTCTCAATTTATTCGAAATACCAACTAACCCTCCCATGTTTCAAACAATCTTGAACAATTTTCGTGGGCTAACCATTCATACTTTCTGAATCAATCTTGTGTATAGGTGTTGAATACAAAGACTAATTTACTCTCATATGATTTTAACTCCAATTGTGTGTTCACATAAAGTGTACAATTATCTGTTAAAACTGTAACACGACCGTGTGCGTCTATGAGAAAAAACAAAGTAA
Organism: Gynandropsis gynandra; assembly: GCA_036759665.1. Lineage (NCBI taxonomy): Eukaryota > Viridiplantae > Streptophyta > Magnoliopsida > Brassicales > Cleomaceae > Gynandropsis > Gynandropsis gynandra. Next base: position 4,907,389 of record CM071874.1, on the reverse strand, counting down.
AATGTATATGAGAAAGCAAGTGTGACCTTAAGGTTTTTGAAGTTCAAATACTAATGTGGATATAGTGTTGGACATGATGTGGCAGCTCCAACGATAAAAATATTTTGACATGTCATTATGATATTATGATATTATTGTCTCCTTTATTATAATACGACACGAGAGATATCGGATAAAATTTAGAAGCAAAATAATTTTTTATAATAAATTTTTTTTATAATCATATAAAATTTTTGAATGTCTAAACGTTTTATGAATATTCATATTTGAATTTGTGACTTTTCAATTGAAGAGTCGTATGTATTTTCCTATAAATAGACAATATAACCATTCATTTCAATATAAAATTTATAAACTCCAAAACTTTTCTCATTCTCTCATATTCTCTCCTCATTCTCTTATATACAAGTTTTAAGTAAATTTTCGATCTTTTGATCCATTAGATATATATATATATATATATATATATATCACACATAAGATATATTTATAATATATATCCTATATAATGCACATATATATCATATATCATGCTACATGCATATATATACATATAACAATATATATGCCCATATATCATTATGTAATATATAACTATATCATATCCATATATATATATATATATATATATACGATCATATTATTAATTTTATTTTAAATATGTTATCAGCACGATCGTTTTAATAAACTTAAACTAGAAATCATATATTTTACACCGTAAAAAAATATAAACAGTAAAAAATACGCCGTAAAAAAATTTTGTGCTGTAAAAAATATGCCTTAAAAATATATACTTTAAAATTATTTTTTCAATCAATTTTAGTTATCAATTTGGATTCGGTTTAAGAAATTATATGGACATCATGGACTAAATACTATGGCCCGAACATCGGACATCATGGACTGAATATCAGATATAATGGACTATATATCGAATATAATGGACTAAATACAATACATCATGGACTAAATATCAAATATTATGGACTAAATACTGAACATATAATACATGTTTGATGTTACATAATTTTATAAACCCGATATCAGATAATACCTTTGTATTGATCTTTTGTTTATTTTTATAAAGGAGGCTATGCCACCTAATTCTTTATTTCGTGTCATTTATTTATGCCAATTATTTTTACTTATTAATTTAATTTTCAATTGATTATTTATTAACATATTTATTTTTATTTAATATCATATTTTTTAATATTGTTATGATAAATAAATAACTTGAATTTTGTTTTGAATATACTTATCATGTCGACCCTAGTGAATTTCAAAATCGCGGCACTTGATGTCTCAGGAAAAAATTGCATGACATAGACATTTGATGCTAAAATGCATCTGAAAGGCAAAAAGCCCATTGCTACTATTGACAAAATAAATAATTCCTCTGAAGAGTAAAAAGCAAAGGTCATTATCTTTTTACACCATCATATTGATGAAGGGTATAAAATGAATATCAAACAAAACAAATATTCTGCAGATTTGTGGAATACTCTTAAAGACGATTCAAACACCAAAAATATGTGATCCTCCCAAAGGCAAAGAATGATTGGCTGGATTTAAGATTCTAGGATTATAAATTTGTGGACGGATATCATTCTATAATGTTTCAAATAATTTCCAAAATGGAATTATGTCAAAAAATATAACCGACTATGATAAGTTGGAGAAGACATTATCAACATTCCATGTTGATAATGTTATGTTACAACAAAATATCGTGCAAAATATTTCAAAATCTATCGCGAGTTGTTGTAGCTTCTCCTCATTGCAGAACAACAAAACGAGCTATTAATGAAAATCATCATGCTCGTCCAAGTGGTTCTACATCATTCTATGAAATGAATGCAAATTCTCTGAATTATAACCATTGAAATGGTCGTAGACGTGGATATATACGTGATCGTGATTGACCTTGTAGATATGGTCATGGTCGTGGTCATGGATACGGTAGAGGACAAGGCCGAAGCATTCCACTAAAAAATTTCCATCATGGAGATAATAAAAGGAAGGATCATCGAGAGATTGAAAATGAAAATGTGACTAAAAACGAAAAGATATAATATGTTATCGGTATGGTATGAGTGAACACTGGTCTCAATTGTGTCATACATCAAGACACTATGTTGATTTATACCAAAAGTCACAAACAGATAAAGGCAAAAATGTTCAAATAAACTTTTTCCCTGATAATCTTGATACTTTCTTTGATGACAATAAAGGTGGAATGCAACTCGACATCGCAGATTTCATAAACCACAATGACGAATGAAAAATGATTTGATATCAACATGAGTTTTTTTATTTATAAGCTTTAGCTTGTAATTTTATTTTCAAATATATTTTTATTTTGGTGTTTAATTTAAATTCTATTATATTATATTTTATTGTAGTATTTTGTTAATTGTTATAAATTATGCAACTATAATTTCATATTTTTCAGGTTCATCAATATCTTTACCGATCAAAGTAACATAAAATATGTTACAATCAAATATCAACGATGAGAAATCAACAATTATCAAAGTTTAGAATACATAAATCCAGTGTCAATATGATATCTGAAAATGCACAAATAATTGAGGGATGTGGAGAACCAAATTTTACAACATCTAGAGAGACAAGATTTATTATACAAGATGCATTATTCTCTCCAAAATCCTAAACAAACTTATTAAGTTTCAAAGATATTCACAAAAATGACTATCATGTTGAAACAATGAATGATGAAAATCGTGAATATCTTTATATCACAATAATGGTTTCTAGAAAGAAACATACTATGGAAAATTTATCAACTTTATCCTCTATATTATATTTCACAAATATAAGAGTGGTTGAATCATATGCCACCTTCAACCCAATGTATAAATATGTGTTTAAGATTTGGCATGATCGATTGGGTCAGCCTGGTTTAATAATGATGCAGAGAATTGTGGCACACTCTAATGGTCATCCATTAAAAAATGAGAAGATATTTCAATCTCATGAGATCATATATACTGCTTGTTCTAAAGTAAAATTGATAATAAGGTCATCATCAATCAAAGTTGGATACTTGGAGATATATGTGGACCAATTCATTCAAAAAGTGGACCATTTGTATACTTTATGGTATTGATTGATGCTTAAAGGCGATGGTCACACGTTTTTCTATTATGAATCCGCAATGTTGAATTTGTGAGGTTTCTTGCTCAAATAACAAAATTAAAAGCTCAAAGTGAAGCTTGATAACGCTGGTGAATTCACTTCTCAAAATTTCAATGATTATTGTACATCGATTGGCATTGAGATTGAACATCTCGTACCATAAGTTTATACACAAAATAGTATGGATGAGTCGTTGATTAAACGTCTCCAACTCATTGCTCGACCATTACTAATGAGAACAAAACTCTCAGTTTCTACTTGGAGACATTGATGCGTTATCAAAGTTAAACAAATAATCTAAACTACCCGCAAGTGCACGACAAGTGTGTAGTACTTCAGGTGTCGATCCCACAGGGACTACGCAACACAACCTAAATTCAAACTACGAATCAAACTTGCTAACGAACGAAATATGGTTTTAAGAATGAAATACTAAAAACAAATAAACAAACTAGTTCTTAAGAATGAGACAAACGTTCCAAGAATCCAGTTTCACCACACGACTACCGAACCAACAATCAACCTCTCTATCATGCAATCCCAGTCAAGTTATCTAACGCAAACGATCCTAATATGATATCTACCCTCTCTCGAGGCATAGACACGTGATCTAGTCAAGTTACCCCATACTTTCGTGGCTGACACCTTGAACTAAACCCATAAGACCTGTGATTCATTCGTTTTACCCTCAACCGCTGCTACCCTACTTTTGTGGCCTAACCTCGGTTGTTCTAAACCTGATCTTCTAGGACTAGAATTCTCCTTTCGGTCCTTCTCCTAATCCCTAACACATGCATCTACGTGGCCATCGCAAACACAAATAAATTAATCACTCAAATAAAGAATAGATAAACGAAATCGGGAAGATGCATTCAAAGATAAATAAAAAGTGGTTCCAGGATAGCCATGGGATAATCCCTTCTCCTAGAACAAACAAACTACTCGCTCATACGTCCGTAAACAAATAAAAACGAAATAGAAGGTCTAAGGAACATGAAAACCAAACGAAACCGAAGTGTGGGGTTGATCTCCAATGCTCCTTGTAAGTCTCCTTCGCAAGAACCTCCTCCTTCTCTCTCTAATCTCTCTTCTCGATCAAGAACTGAAAACTGAGTGAATGAGGTCGACCTCTCACTCCTCTCTTCTTCTTTCCTTCTCTCCTTTCTTTCATTTTCTCCCTTCTTTCCCTTTCGGTCGTTCAGTTCTTCCTTTTGTTGCAGCAGTCACCGATTGTTGTCTTTTCATGAATTTCCATTCTTGAATAAGCTCGGCGACATTTCCATTACTTTCTCCAGCAAAATATCACTTATTCCTCTTCTTTAAATTCGTTTTCCTTATTGTATAATTCCCCAACAAACTCCCATTTGTTTTAAGACAAATTAACTTATTTGGAGTTGCAGGTGGCAGACGCGACCCGCGCTGGTTGGGTGTGTGACCCGCTCGGGTGCGGCGCGCATGATCGTGCGGGATCGCGATGGAAAAAAAGGAAGCCCGCTCAGGCTAGAGAGAGCCCCGGCCGGGCTGAAGTGAGCCCCGGTCGGGCTGAGGTGATGCCCGCTCGGGCTGGTGCCACGAGTGTGTGTAGTGTTTGCCCGACTCGTGCTCAATTTACTGGAAAAAATCACCGTAATAAATGTCCGCTCGGGCTAGGGAGTTACCCGTACGGGTGGTGTGTGTTCTTCACCGATTCTCATCCCGTTTATTCCGTGATGATCCTCGATGTCGGTACTTTGTCTCGTGCACGTCCTTTAGCTCCGAAATGAATCGAATACGCATAAAAACCTGCAAGACCATGAAAACACGAAAACAAGTAAAACGGATACAGAATCATACGTAAAGCATCGAATCTACATTATAAATATCTCTAAAATCGTGCAAGAAATACATATGAAAACGAGATAATCAGACATGTCATTTTACACGTTGCAACACTAATTCAAATAAGATCAAGTGCTTATCATAAATATTCTCCATTGCAATTAGAAAATGGTCAGGAATTAAATATATCTCATCTTCGAGTATTTGGTTGTGCAGCATATGTTTCGATTGCTCCTCCGAAATGGACAACAATGGGCCCACAAAGAAGATTAGGAATTTATGTTGGATATAATTCATCATCCATTATTAGATATCTTGAACCATAAATGGGTGATATGTTCACATCCCTTTTTGTTGATTTTAATTTTAATAAGAATGAATTCCCAATGTTAGGAGGAGGAAAAAACAAGCCTTACAAGATTTAACATGGAAAACATAATCATTGTTATATCTTTATCTTACTATAAAACAATACAATCTGGAAGTGCAAAAGATCATACATTTGCAAAATATTGCAAATCAACTACCAGATGGGTTCAATGACATAACACGGGTTACAAAATCATATATACTGACTGCAAATGCACTTGCTCGTATAGAAATACCAAAAGGTCATGCGGGTGAAATAATTTCAAATGAGTTTACAAAACGGTTAAAACGTGAAGACATTTGTTCTAAAGATAAAAATCCTCGAAAAAGAAAGAAGTTTGTTAAAGATATTGATTCTCAAATTATAGAGAACATTCCAAAAGAAACAAACGAGGAATATGATCTTCAGAATGAAAGTGATGAAAATAATCATGAGCATACAGAGAATAATGAGATTTTCATTAACTATATCTATGATGAAAAGATCATAAGAAGAGATGAAATAAATAACAACGATGAAATTTTCTTATTCTCAATATCCAAAGAAATTGAAAATGATAATGAAGATTCACAATCAATGTCAGTGTCAGAATGTCAAAAGAGACATGATTACATAAAATGGAAAGAAACTATGAAAATAGAATTATATTCATTGAATAAAAGAAAAGTATTTGGACCCATCGTTCAAACTCATAATGGTGTTAAACCAGTTGGATGCAAATGGGTTTTGTGCGAAAGAAAAATGAAAATAATGAGGTCACAAGATATAAGGCACGTCTTGTCGCACAAGGGTTTTTCTAAAGACCTAGAATTGATTATGAGAAAATATATTCTCATGTTATGGATGCAATCACATTTAGATACTTGATAAGTTTAACTGCATCCAAAAACTTATATATGTGCCTTATGTATGTGGTTGTGGCATATCTATACGGATCTTTGGATAATGATATATACATGAAAATCACTCAAGGATTATGAATGTCGGAAACCTCAAAATAAAATCCCAAAGAAATATATGGATATGTGGTAGTATGGATCATTTTCTAAAGGATTGTCTGAGGCCACCACCACCACCACCACCGACGGGTCTAACACCATAGGTTAGAACTAGGAAGCCTGAAGAGCATGCGTCGAAACGTAGGGGTGTACAACCACGGGTATATGTCATGGGAGGTTACGAGAATGAATGTGAGGGCCAAGAAGGAGATGCTCAACCTATCGCTGGATCGGTAATCGTGGAGGCATGTCTACTCATGTGTTATTTGACGCGGTGCGACACATAGTTTTGTGAGTCCATCGATGGCTAATAAATTAGTTGTTCAACCTGAGGATCTAACGAGTATTGTCCGAGTGCATACTCCTGGAGGTCAGATTTTAGAATCTCAAGGGGTTGTCAAGGAGGTACCCGTGGTGATAGAAGGAGAAGAACTAGCTGCAGAGCTAATCATCATTCCGATGGAATGCTATGATGTGATCCTTGTAATGGATTGGTTGTCAAGACATCGAGCTGTGATGGATTGTCGTTGCAGTAGTACGATGCCAGAAAAGCGCCAAGGAGCTTAAGTATCAAGGAATTCGATCAGGTCAAGGGATTCAAATCATCTCAATGTTGCATATAGAAAGATTACTAAATCAAGGGTGTGACATATATCTTGCTACCATATCAGTAGAAGAAGTGGGTCCATCTTTGCAAGTCGAGAAAATCCCTGTAGCGCGAGAGTTTACAGATGTTTTCAGAGAACTTTAGGGCTTACCACCAACGCGAGGGGATTCATTTGAGATTGAGCTAGAACCGGGTACTGCTCCAATATCAAAGTCTCCATATCGAGGGGCACCAACGGAAATGGCAGAGTTGAAGAAGCAATTAGATGAGCTACTTGAGAAATGTTTTGTACGTCCGAGTACATCACCATGGGGTGCACCAGTCCTATTTGTGAAGAAGAAATATGGGAGTTTTAGACTATGCATTAATTATAGGGCTCTAAATAGAGTTACTGTGAAAAATTGTTATCCACTACCGAGGATCGATGAGTTATTAGATCATTTAAGAGGTGCAACTTGGTTCTCAAAGATAGATTTAGCATCGGGATATCATCAGATTCGAATTGCAGAATGTGACATTAGAAAGACTGCATTTCGAACTCGATATGAGCATTATGAATTTGTGGTCATGCCATTTGGGTTGACTAATGAATTTGTGGTTATGCCGTTTTTTCAAAAATGTAAAAAAGCAAAAACATTGTTTTACAGGAAATGTTCAATTTATGTTAACATATGAATGTTCATTTTGGTGGTTCAATTATATCATTTTTTATTTTTGCAAATTGATAATTTTGCCTATAAATAGATATTTCATCACTATCTTGTAAACACACCAAAACATTACAAATTGCAAGAACATGAACAATTTTACTCTCTTATTCATTCTTTTTTTTTGGTAATTTTTTATTTATTTTATTATATATATTATTTATATATGTATATTATTATAATATACTATTATATTATCTACATATACTCTTATATATATAATAATAAGATATATATTTATATATGATCATACCTTACATATATATATATATATTATACATATAAGTAAGTTACTAATATTATTAAGTATATAATTATTATTTATATTATAATTATATTTATATTATAATCATATAATATATGTTTTATATTTTTTAAATATATATACATATATATATATATATCTCGATCTATATTTAATTTTTAACATATTATCAGTACGATCGTTCTAAAAAATTAAGAAACAAATATAATATTATACGATAAATATATTATTTTTAATTTCATTTTTTTACGAACATAATATATTATCATATTATAAAGACATCACGGACTAAGTTCCAAACATAATATATTATACTATATACCTCTGTGGGCTCAGTCACTGATCAATAATATTAACATTTTATGAATATTTATCTGTTGTTTATTATTTTTATAAGGATGATTGAGCCGGGGGATTATCAAAAATGCCCCTGTAGGGCTACAGTGCTTCAAAAATACCCTTGACTGAAAAAAAAAAGTTTCAACTTCAAATCTACCCTTAAAATATTGATAATCCCATGTTACCCTTGACGACATTTTTTCTCTCTCCTCTAGAGCACCTCTAATTCTCGCGCGAAAATTACTGTTCCCCCACACCACAACAGATTCGGCGAGAGTAGCTTGCAATCGGCATCAGATTCGCTGCCAATAGGTTGAAATCCTTTGTTGTCAACAAAGAAGCTTGCAATTAAGCACGTTCCGCAGAAAAACCAGGTGTGTATAGTGAGTTTTTCGTGTTTCTCTTGTGTCTATTGCAATGTCAAAGGTGACAGAGTGGGTCACAGAGTCGTACGGTCACACTGGGTCACAGAGTCTCATCGAGGGGTCAAATGGATCAAAGGTCATCGCAGGGGTCCAAGGGTAAATGGGTCGAAAAGGGTCAAAGGGTCGCAGGGGTGCAAGGGTCGGATGGGAAAGGGGTCGCAAAGGGTTCAAAGGGTCGCAGAGGTAAAGGGGTCGTAGGGGTCCAAGGGTCGCAGAGGTAAAGGGTCGCAGGGGTCCAAGGGTCGCAGAGGTAAAGGGTCGCAGGGTGACGCGATCCCGACTGAATCGACGCTCTAGACTTGGTTAGTGGGGGATATGCCTTGCTGCAACGAGTGCACAAGGGTGTGTGGAAC
>CM071874.1:4868733-4889271 GCA_036759665.1 Gynandropsis gynandra | reverse complement strand
ATTTCCTTCTTGCCAACTTCGAATCGATCCCTCTCAAGTTCGAAATCACTTGTTCTTTCTTGGCTTTTACTCTCCCAGAATGCAGGTTTGGCTTTTACTCTCCCAGAATGCGGATTTTCCCACGTTCGAAAATTAAGGGTAAATTTGTCTTTTCTCCAGTTTTTTTTTCGATTAAATAATTATTTTAGGGAAGGGTATTTTTGAAGCGTTTTAGCCCTACGAGGGTATATCTGATATTCCTCCGATTGAGCCACCATTTTTACCTTATATTTCATTTTATTTTTTGTTTTATTTATGTGGAGGATGGAAAAATCTACCTCATTAGTTATTTGATTTTTTTATTATTTTATTATTGTCATAAGGATGATTGAGCCACCATTTTTTATATTATATTTATTTTGTTATTATATTTATGTGGAGGATAAAAAATCACTCCATAATTTATTTAAAATATGTTTTTTATTTAATTTTTAATTGGTAAAATAAATCTAAAAATGAATTATATATAAAATTTATTTAATTTTGTTTTCAATATCATAACTTATATTTGTTTATTTTTCTTCAATGATAACATATTTTCATGACGATGGAAAAAAACTCTATGAAATGTGCATTTGATGCCAAAACGCATCCTAAAGGCAAAAAGGTCGTTGGCACGATGATAAAGACAATAATTCCTCTGAATAGAAAAATAAAAACCATGATTTTTCTATGACAATATTGCCTATGATCTAAAATATTAATATCTTACAAAAAAAGATCCCACAAAATTATGGGAGTCTCTTAAAGATAAATTCGATCACAAAAATATGTGATGCTCCAAGAGGCAAATAGTCATTGGCTAAATATGCGATTCCAAGATTATAAATATGTGGACGAATATCATTCAGCGATGTTTAAAATAATCTTCAAAATGGAGTTATAAGTGATTATGATAAATTGGAGAATATATTATTGACATTACATGTTGATAATGTCATAATATCGAGCGAAAATTTTCAAAACATCTCGTAAATTATTAAAAATTATTCTTGTTGTAGAATAATAAGACGAGCTACTAATGAAAAATTATCATGTTTATCCCACTGAGTCTGCACAATTTTGTGAAATGAATGAGCATCGCAGATTTTATTAACAAACTTAAAAATGATAAATTATGAAAAAGATATCGACATGAAGTTTTATTAGATTAATTTTTTAGTACTTTTTGTCAAACTTTTATATACAATTGTAATTTCATACTTTTCAGGTGCATCAATATCTTTATCGGATCAAAGTAACCGAAAATATGTTAAGATCAAACATCAATGAAGGAGACATATGTCTACGATTGTGCTACGACACATACAATATAGAAAGATAAAAAGTATTTCTCCAAATTGAGAATACATGAATCCAGTGTTAATACGATATTTGGAAGTGCAAAAATAATTGAGAGATGTGGAGAATCAAACTTTATAATGTCCGGAAGGATAAAATTTATCATACAAGATGCATTCATCTCTCCACAATCCCGAAGATACTTATTGAGTTTCAAAGATATTTGCCGAAATGGCTATCATATTGAAACAATGAATGATGAAAATCATGAATATCTTTATATCACGGAAATGGTTTCTAGAAAGAAACATACTTTGGAAATATTATTAGCTTTATCCTCTGGATTATATTTCACAAAAATTAGAATGGTGGAATCATATGCCACATTCAACCCAAAGTATGAAGACATGTTTAATATTTGGCATTATCTATTGGGTCATCCTCGTTCAATAATGATGCAAAAAATCATTCACAATTCCAATGGCCATCCATTAAAACATGAGAAGATATTTTAATCTCATGAGATCGCATGTAGTACTTGTTCACAAGGAAAATTAATAATAAGACCATCATCAGTCAAAGTTGGACATGAATCATCATCGTTTTTAGAACAATTACATTGGGATATATGTGGACCTATTCATCCACCAAGTGCACCATTTCGATACTTTATGGTATTGATCGATGCTTCTAACAGATGGTCATACGTTTTCTTATTATCAACCCGCAATGTTGTATTTACGAGGAATTTTTTCTCAAATAACAAAATTACAATCTCAATTCCTTGATCACCCTATTAAGAAGGAGATGCTTGATAACACTGGTGAATTCACTTCTTAAGCTTTCAATGACTACTGAACATCGATTGGTATTGAGATTGAACATCTCGTACCACATATTAATACACAAAATAGTATGGTAGAGTTATTGATTAAACGTCTCCAATTTATTGCTCGACCATTGCTAATGAAAACGAAACTCCTAATTTCTACTTGCAGACATGCCATGTTACATGTTGTAGCGCTAATTCAAATAAGGCCAAGTGCTTATCATAAATATTTTCCATTGCAATTAACAAATGGCCAATAACCAAATATATCTCATTTACGAGTATTTGGTTGTTCAGTATATGTTCCGATTGCTCCACCACAATGGACAAAAATTGGGCCCACAAAGCAGATTCGGAATTTATGTTGGATATAATTCACCAACTATCATTAGATATCTTGAACCACAAACGGGTGATGTGTTCACATCTTGTTTTTCTGATTGCCATTTTACTGAGAATGAATTCCCACCATTAGGAGGAGGAATAAAACAAGCCTCACAAGATCTAACATGGAAACGCATTCATTGCTATATCTTGATCTTTCTACAAAAACATGTAATATGGAAGTACAAAAGATAACACCTTTGTAAAATATTGAAAATCGACTTCCAGATGGGTTCAATGATACAGCTCGGGTTACAAAATCGTATGTACCGGCTTCAAATGCACCTGCTCGTATAAAAATGCCAAAAGGGAATGCGGGAGAAAAGAATTTCAAATGAGTCTGCAACACGTTTGAAGCGTGGACGAACACTTGGTTCTAAAGATAAAAATCCTCGAAAAAGAAAGAAGTTTGATAATGATGTTGATTCTCAGATCATAGAGAACATCCTAAAAGAAACAAACGAGGAAGATGGTCTTCAAAATGAAAAAAAAATCATTAGCATATAGAGAACGATGAGATTTTCATTAAATATATCTATGATGAATAGATTGTAAGACGAGATGAAATAAATGACAATGATGGAATATTCTCTTTCTCTGTATCCAAAGAAATTGAAAATGATTAGTGAAGATCCAGAACCAATGTCAGTGTTAGAATGTCAAAAGAGACATTATTGGATAAAATGTAAAGAATCTATGCAAATAGAATTAGACTCATTAATTAAAAGAAAAGTATTTGGATCCATCGTTCAAACTTCCAATGGTGTTAAACCAGTTGGATGCAAATGAGTTTTTGTACGAAAGAGAAATGAAAATAATGAGGTCACAAGATATAAGGCACGCTTTGTCGTACAAGGGTTTTCCTAGAGACCTAGAATTGATTATGATGAAACACATTTCCTTGTTATGGATGCAATCATATTAGATATTTGATGAGTTTAACAGCATCCAACAACTTATATATGTACCTTATGGATATGTTTGTGACATATCTATATGGATCTTTGGATAATGATATATATGCAATTCCCTAAATGATTAAAAGTGGCGAAAATATCAAACTCAAAGCCTAAATATATATGTGCAATTAAATTGCAATTATCTTTATATGGGTTGAAACAATCTGAACGTATGTGATACAATCGTCTAAGTGAATATCTATTAAGAAGGGGATTTATGAATAACCTTATTTGTCCTTATGTATTTATTTAGAAACAACAAGTGGATTTATGATTATAACTGTTTATGTTGACGATCTGAATATAATTGGGATCTCAAAGGAGATTGAAAATGCTCGAAATTATCTGAAAGAAGAATTTGAAATGAAAGACCTTGGAAAAACAAAGTTTTGTCTTGGTTTACAAATAGAACATCTAAAGAATGGTATATACGTACATCAATCAAATTATACAAAGAGAGTATTAAAATGCTTTAACATGGATAAAGCAAATCCATTAAACACTCCAATGGTATGTAGATCTTTAGATGTTGAAAATGATTTATTTCATCCTTGTGAAGAAAATGAAGGTATACTTGGAATCAAAAGTACCATATATGAGTGCAATAGAAGCTCTTTTGTATCTAGCAAATTGCACTCGTCTTGATATAGCATTTGCTACTAATCTCTTATCACGATATAGATCATCCCCTACACGTCGTCATTGGACAGGGATTAAACATATTTTTCGATATTGATTTAGGTTATTTTATCCTAGAGATTCCAATTGTGAGTTTATTGGTTTAGCAAATGCAGGTTATTTATCAGATCCTCATAAAACTAGATCACAAATAGGATATGTTTTCACAATTGGAGGCACAACGATATCATGTCGTTCACAGAAACAAACACTAGTTTCAACATCTTCAAATTATGCTGAAGCCATAGCACTTCATGAAGCAAGTAGAGAAAGTGTGTGGCTCGGAACTTTAACTCGACATATACAAGAGATATGTAGATTATCAACTAATATCAACCCAATGATACTATATGAAGATAATATCGTATGTGTTGCTCAAACAAAGGAAGGATATATCAAAAGTGACAAAACAACCCTCCAAAATTTTTCACGTATACTCAAGAGTTCAAGAAGAAGAAAGAAGTTGATGTTAAATACATTCAATCATGCAAAAATGTAGCCGACTTATTTACAAAAGCGCTTCCTATTTCAACATTGAGAAAACACATTCAGAATATCGTGATGTGTCAACTTGTGAAGAAACAAAGGGTTGACAACTCGAGGAAAAGTTTATTTTATGGCTATACTTTCTTTTCATCATGTTTTTTTATCCCAAAGAATTTTTCAATGATAAATTTTTTAACGAGACAATCAATAGATATTTAAGAAAAAATGTTAAAATATAAATATTCATTTTAGTGACTCAATTATATTACATTTTATTCTTGCAAATTGATAATTTTTGCTTATATATAGACATTTCTTCACCACCATCTTGTAAACACACCAAAACATTACAAATTACAAAAACAATTATAATTTTTCTACCTTATTCATTCTATTTGATAATTTTTTTTTTTATTCTATATATATTTTATTTATAAATTATTTATATAAGTATAATATTATTATATTAAACATTATATCATCAATACATATATTTATTAATATTTATATATCATATGTTACTATTTATATATATATAATAATTATATTATATTATAATCATTTATAATTATATTTATATTAGAATCATTTATATATGTTTTATATTTTGTAATATATATATATTTAATTTTTAACAATTTAGACATTAAAACCAGAAAATAGAGAAGATGAGTTGTCGTACTCGTTGCCTGCAGTTTCCCGCCGGAAAGATGAAGAAGAAAAAGACTACGATGAGCAGATCGAATCTTGCTCCTTCTCTCCGACTCCGAACTCCTTCGAATCCTTATTTCCACTGCTAATCGACCCAAACATGGCTGCTACTCTGCAAGTTCTTCACCTCCGTACCTACAACTCTTACGCGTCTCGATGCATTTCCTCGGAGAATCATCAAAAAGGGAACGGGAATCGGAACTCAGATCTGGTAATCGAGCCACGAACCTCGAAACCTGCTGGTCTAATCCGTCGGGACTCGTCGAAGCTACGGAAACCAAATGATTTTGGGCTCACGCGCTCTCTGCTCGCTTTCGCTGATTCGGGACTGATGGATAACGCTCTCCATCTGTTCGACCAAATGAATCAAGCTGATGCCTTTGTGTGGAATGTGATGATTAGGGGGTTTGCTAATTGTGGGTTGTATGAAGAATCGGTTGAATTTTATCGGAGGATGATGTTTGCAGGGATCAAAGCTGATTCCTTTACTTACCCTTTTGTGCTTAAGTCGTTCGCTGGAGTTTCGTCGTTGGAAGAAGGGGAAAAGGTTCATGGAAAGGTGATAAAGCTCGGGTTTGATTCAGATGTTTACGTCTGTAATTCTCTTCTCTCTCTCTACATGAAGCTCGGGTGCATCTGGGCAGCAGAGAAAGTGTTCAAAGAAATGCCTAAGAGAGATACTGTGTCTTGGAATTCAATGCTTAGTGGGTATCTGGTGCACGGATACGGCTTGTATACATTGATGTTGTTTAAAGAAATGTTGGGTCTTGGAATTCAACCGGACAGGTTCAGTCTCATGAGTGTCTTAGGTGCTTGTTCTCTCGTGTATAGTCTGAGACTTGGCAAGGAGATACATTGCCGAGTGATTCGAAATTCTATTGGTATGGGTGATATTATGGTAGAAACATCAGTTCTTGATATGTATAGTAAATGTAGAGAAGTGTGTTATGCTGAGAAGGTATTTGGTAATATGATTCAGAGAAACATCGTAGCTTGGAATGTCATGGTAGGGTGCTATGCTCAAAATGGTCGAGTCATTGATGCTTTCTTCTGTTTGAGTAAAATGGCAGAGGGAGAAGGGTTACAGCCTGATGCTATCACATTGATAAATCTACTTCCTGCTTGTGCTTTGTTGGAGGGTAAGTCGGTTCATGGTTATGCCATTCGGAGAGGATTTCTTCCTCACATAGTGTTGGAAAGTGCATTCATTGATTTGTATGGAGGATGCGGAAAGTTGAAATCAGCTGAGATCATTTTTGGTCAAATGGTTGAAAAGAATTTGGTTTCATGGAACTCGATTATCGCAGCTTATGTACAGAATGGCAAGAATAATGCAGCCATGGAACTATTTCTAGAACTGTGGAAATCACCTCTCGAACCTGATTCAACTACAGTGGCAACGGTCCTACCTGCGTTTGCTGATTCAAGCTTCCTGAGTGAAGGGAAACAACTTCATGCTTATATTGTTAAATCGGGACTCGGGTCAAATACTATCATCTTGAACTCAGTTGTTCACGTCTACGCGATGGGTGGAGACATTGAGAATGCAAGAAAATGTTTCAATTGTATCGCGTTAAAGGATGTTGTATCATGGAATAGCATCATCATGGCTTACGCAGTTCATGGATTCGGAGAAATTTCCATTCGCTTATTCTCCGAAATGATTGCAAGTGGCATAAATCCGAACAAGAGCACATTTGCTTCACTATTAGCAGCTTGCAGCATATCTGGCATGACAGATAAAGGATGGAAATACTTCAATTCGATGAAACTAGAATACGGGATTGATCCTGGTATTGAACATTATGTGTATATGCTTGATCTCGTCGCTCGTTCAGGAAATCTCAGATTGGCCAAGCATTTCATTGAAGAAATGCCATTGGCTCCAACAGCACGGATATGGGGTTCTTTGTTAAATGCTAGCAGGAATCAGAAAGACATAACTATGGCTGAATTTGCAGCAGAACAGATCTTTTCACTTGAACACGATAACACGGGATGTTATGTCTTGCTTTCTAACATGTATGCAGAATCTGGGAGATGGGAAGATGTTGAGAAGATGAAGCTTCTCATGAAGAACAAAGGGCTCTTAAGAACAACAAATCTCAGTGTTGTCGAGGTGAAAAGCAAAACCCATTTCTTCACGAACGGAGACAAATCCCACGTCGAAATAAACACAATTTACAATGTCTTGGATGTCATCTCGAGGATGATCGGGGAAACAGGAAGTTGCAATCACGGTCTTGTTAAGTTCAGAGCGGAGAATCTGGTGAAGGGCAGAGAAAAACGACCGGAAAGACATTCGGTGAGAGTTGCCGCGAGTTTTGGCTTGATTTCCACGGCGACAGGAAAGGCAGTTCTGGTAAGGAACAGTACAAGAATCTGCAGGGAGTGTCACGAGTTCTTGGAGAAGGTGTCAGAATTGACTGGAAGAGAGATTATTGTTGGAGATTCCAAGATTTTTCATCACTTCTTTAGGGGTCGATGTTCTTGTGGAAGCTACTGGTGAAACTGTTTCAGACAGAAGTAGATACGTTTTCACTCAGACAATGTACAATGTAGGCCCCGATTGGTGGAGTCTTAATAAAAAACGGCGATCGTCTTTTCTGGCGACTCAAAACCGACTGGTGGACGATATTAAAACTGACTGGTGGAGCCACACACACTCAAAAACGCACCGAAACGTAGATTTTAAAAAAAATCTAAAATTATGTTGGGTTACGTTTGCAATTTGGTACTTTTTGAATAAAATTACCAAAATACTCTTGTATTTTTCACCAAACTGCCGTCAAACGCAAACGTAAACGCTACATTTCCACCAGTCAAACCCGCAATGTACAATGTCCCTTCATCAATCATGTTAATGTATGTCTAATAGTTTTAGACATTTCTCCAACAAAAAAGTAATTAAAGAAATTGAAATTGGCGAAAATTATAATATAACACTCCTTTTTTACCTTCTGATACGATCATAGAATGACTTCATCATACATCACAAACAAAGATCTACTATAAAAATATTTAAATGGGTCTATAATTATTTAAAATTCAATATTCATCTTAATCAATAGATTTTGATACCAAATGAAATGAAATGGATTTAGATGGCTGTGTTATTTTGTTTATTATGTTAACTTTGCGTGTTTTGTCGGTTGAAGAAAGATTTCGTTACTAAGACGAATTTGTTAGATGTGTTGGAAGAAATCATGTATTTTGTTAAAACACCTAGTTAATGATTTTATAATAGATACTCGAGATTGTCTTTATGAATTTATTTGCAAGCTTTAATCTTTTGTATTAACTAACAATTAGGTCGAATATTCGTTCGAAAATACAGTTTGGTATACGACGATATAAAATGTTAGATATCTTATATATCAATAGGGATGGCAAATGGTCGTCTATTCCTAAATTGGTTTTAATTCAAACCATATAAAGGTGGATTGGTTAGAATTTTTTTTTCATAAAAAATGGTTCCAATTCTGAAATTATAAGGATCAATGTATATGGACCATAGACCAATATGCTAAAATGAGTTAAAAAAAAAAGTTAGTAAACATAGTTTTTGCATAAAAAATTACACTTAAAAGAAAATTTCAATTTTTCAAACAGAATTTTCAGACGGAATATAGACGGATTACAGATTGATATAGGAATCCATCTGTAATCCGTCTATAATTACGGACGGATTCAAAACAAAAACGCGATCTGTGTGCTTGCGGACGAATGGAGTTTCGTCTAGAAAATTACAGACTTCTTTCAACCGATCAGAAATTGTCTGGAATTTAGGATGGTTTACGAACGGTTCGTCGTAAAATAGTGATTTTAATCTCTAATTCGTTCTTAATCGGTCCAAAAATTACTTATATTAACCGCTCAGTCCTACATTCGTTTTCCACACAAAATTATCAAACATTTTACCCCACATCATCTTATTGTTTCTTATTACATCGGCATCATCGTCGATATCGAATACTTTCATCTCAAGACAATTGATGTATAGAAGAATTGATCCAGAAACTCAAAGTGTATCGAAAGAGTTTATGAAAGGCGTTATACATTTTATGAAAACGGCGACAAATCAACAAGTTTACAAAGAATTCGGTAAGTTGATGTGTCATTGCTTCAAATGCAAAAATGAAAATTTGTTAACGAGAAAACTGTATGGAATCATTTTTATTTAAGAGGTTTTAGTCCTAATTACTTCATCTGATTATCTTATGGAGAGAATTTTGCACCACGTCATAATAATATTATGGAAGATTTTAGTAGGGATATTGTACATCATAAGGTATTTGAGACGTACCAAGATGTAGAAAATAACCTTTATGTAGAGCTGGTGCAAAATGTATTCGGTGAAAAAAACGAGAAAAATATTGATGAAAATTCCAATGAAGATGCAAACAGATTTTTTGATTTGTTAGAAAGTGATAGACATTCACTTTATGATGGGTGTAAAACTGATTTTTAACAGTTGTCTTTGTCTGCACGTTTGATGAATTTTAGACAAAATATAATTTTTCTAATAGTTGCATGGATTCTATACGCAATTAGTAAGAGATTATTTGCCTAAAAATAACAATATAGTAGAGTCATGTTATGAGACAAATAAGATGATGAGATCTTAGGATTTATTGCCACATCAAAATATTGTTGTTTGTCAAGACAATAGCATGATTTTTTTGGAAAGAGACATCAAACTTGATGAACTGTCCATTTTGTTGAAAATGTTATTTATTTTGAAAAGGAATAGAAAGGGCATTTCATATGGTCGTATGTGGTATTTACCAATTATTTACAGAATGAAAAGATTATATTAATTTATGAAGATCGCAAGCGACATGAAATGGCGTGCTGAATACTAAAATCGTGCTGAAATGTGTCATCCCTCAGATGGGGAGACGTGGAAACATTTTAACTAGATATATCCCGACTTTGCAGTTGAGAATCAAAATGTTTACCCTCAGTCTTTACATTGTTGGTTTTAATCCATTTGGATTGTCTAGGAGGGATTATTCGTTGTGGCTATTTATTATGACATTGTAGAATTTACCACCAGATATCTGCATGAAAAAAGAATTTTGTTCTTAACAGTATTGATTCTCGGAGTTTATCATCCTAAAAGAAATTTGGATATGTTTTTTCAACCATTTATGAAAGAATTAAAAGATTTATGGAAAGGAGTTCAAGCGTACATCGTATCAAAGCGATATAATTTTATATTACGGGGTCCTCATATGTGGATAAGTGATTTCCTAGCTTATGGTATATTATTTGGATGGACAATGCATGGTCGATTAGTTTGTCTATATTACATGGACGAAACAAATGTTTTCAGTTGTAACATGGACGAAAGACTAGTTGGTTTGATTGTCATTGTTGTTTTCTTCCTATTGATGATACAATACAACATAACAAGAAAAATTTAAAGAGGAGTGTAGTTGTGCAGAAATCACCACCTCATGTTTTGACTGATAAAGAGATTTTATATGAGCGACTTCTTGGTTTGGACGTTCCTAGGAGTATAGATTACGACGAAACAAACATCCAGAAATTTGTGACAATGGAATTACGCATAGTTAATAGAAGAAAAGCATATTTTGGAATCTACCGTATTGAAAAAATCTAAAGCTTCGACATAATCTTGATGTCATGCACATAGAGAGAATGTTTTTGATAATATCATCAACACAATGTTGAACGTCACAAGAAAGATGAAGGATAATATTATATTGCACAAGGGTTCTGAAAAATTTTGCACACAGAAGGATTTACATATAACTTATGACGGAAAAGCTCCAACTCCGATATTCAGATTGTTGAATAAGGAGAAAAAAAATTGTTGAAGTGGTTGAAAGAAGATGTGAAATTTTTTTATGGCTATGCGTCTAACATCGAAATTTGTGTTGACATCCAAAGAGCAAAGTTATTAGGGTTGAAAAGTCACGATTGTTATGTATTCACATAAATATTAGGGAAAACATCATATTCCCCCTGAACTTTCATGTTCATCCGATTCCCCCCTAAACTATCATTACTCATCCTATTCCCCTTACGTTTATGAAATCTGGCATATTCCCCCAAACTATATAAACTATAGTCTATTTTCTCCCGAACTATATAAATTCTAGCATATCCCCCCTGAACTATATAAACTAAAAATATTTATGTATTCACATAAATATTAGGGAAAACAGCATATTCCCCCTGAACTTTATCATTTTAATCATATTCCCCCTGAACTTTCCTATTCATCCGATTTCCCCCTGAACTTTCATGTTCATCTGATTCCCCCCTAAACTATCATTACTCATCCTATTCCCCTTTTGTTAACTTTTCGTTAATTTTTCTGTTAAATATTTTTAAAACATCCTATTTTCTCCTAAACTATATGATTTCTAGAACTATAGCTTATTTCCCCTCGAACTATATAACCTATAGCCTATTTTCCCCCGAACTATATAAACTCTAGCATATTCTCCCGAACTATATGATTTCTCCAAAAGTAACATATTTTCTTTAATTTTAATGTATTAGTAAATTTTTTATATTAAAAATATTAAAATAAAAAATACATTAAATTCTAACGATTACAAAAAAATTCTATATGATTTCTCTAATAGTAACATAATTTTAAATTATGGTTATTATATATGTAACATATTTTCTTTAATTTTAATGTATTATTAAATTTTGTATATTAAAAATTATAAAAAAATACTTTAAATTCTAACGATTACAAATGATTGATAAAAAAATATTAAAATAAAATTACTTTAAATTAAAATAAAAAATACTAAAATATCTTTAACATGAATGAAAACACACAATTCTAACGAAAACACACAAATAGGCTACATTTATCCTACACTTATCTCTTTTAGTAATCTAGAGGGTCAATTAAATGTTTGAATTTTCGGACAGATTAAGGATAGCTGCATGGGACGTCTGAGTTTACGGACGAAAACCGACGGCCACGTGGCTCATCTACATGTTAGGATGAATTACAATCGACAACAGAGGCGTACGTCCCTACGTACGATACGGCCATCTGTCGTGCCTCCTTGTCTGTTTAGAGCCACCCCGACTGTGGTCTGGCCTTCCATCATGCATCCACATCAATCTAGCAGCGTGTGCGTACATCCTCGTCTGCGGTTTGGCCTTACGACACACCTCCCCCTCGATCAAGCATCGCAGGCGTACGTCCACATCTGCGGTACAATCATCCATTGCACCTCCTTTTCCGTCCAACAATGTGGACGGTTCAACCATCCGCTGCATATCTTCGACCGTCCATAGCGCGAGCAATCCGAAGGGTTGGCATCGATGTCCTGGTCGTTTGTTGTGGATCCCTTCTGTCAAGCAGCATGGGCGGTCTGGCGGGTTGGGTTTGTCGTTCCGATCGTCCGGCGCACGTCCTGAACTCGTCTTCGACATGTCCTCATCCTTAGAACGTCCTGTTGCGATCGCTGATCAACAGTTTTTTAAGAATGTTGTGTTGTAACGAGCCATCCATTCAATCTCTATCACAACAGTTTTGTTGTGTTGATAACAATTTTGTTGATATCTCGTTGCATTGTCAACTATCTCACTGCATTAGTATTAAAATGATGTTTAATAGTAGGGGTGGCGTTTCGGGTTACCCGGACCGACCCGAATCGACCCAACCCGAGGAACCCAACCCGCGAGATAAACGGGTTCTGTCTAAAACCCATATGGGTTCTGAATCTGGAACCCGAACGGGTTCGGGTCGGTCCGAGTTGGGTTCGGGAGAACCCGAGGAACCCGAAACAAAAAAAAATCCTAAGTTACGTTTTACCTCCCTCTCTCTCATTCACTCTGTCTGCTGCTGCCGCACGCCCTAATTTCCCTCTCGCTCTCTCAAACGCTCGGCTCGGCTCTCCCCCATATTTTCCGTCCGTCGTCAACCCTAATCTCCGTCCGCTGGTCGCCGGTCGCCGTCGCTTCGCTCCCCCTCATCCGTCGTCGATTCGCTCGCCCTCATCCGCCGTCACTTCGCTCGCCCTCATCCGCCGTCCGTCGCTTTGCATCGGTGAGAGGTAAAAATTTTGTAATGAAATGACCAAACTAATCTGCCTCTTCTAGAAGCCCTACCCTGTATTGCTTGAGATTTTCATCTCCTCAGCACCATGTTTATGAGTTTCACCCTGCACAAACAGTCAGGCATACTTAGTACTCGAGTTAGAGGCTGCTAAAACTGTTAAAGGACATGCATGATCTATGTGAAATGAACCATAAAAAAGTTAATAAACGGGAATAAAAAAGAAGAAACCAGACCTTTTCTCTCTGCTCCACACTGTGTTGTTCGATTCATGTATTCGTGTTTGGTCTCTGGATTGAAAACCCGAAATACCCATTGAAAACATGAAGAACCCGAAGAACCCGAATGAATCCGAACATAATTCGGGTTTTTCTGGCTTCAATATTTCAGAACCCGAACAAACCGAACCCAACCCGAAATCCGAGGAACCCGTCCCCAAAACCAAATGGGTTTTTGTGGGTTCAATTTTTTAGAACCCGAGGAACCCGAACCCAACCCGAACCCGAGGAACCCGTCCCGAAACCCGAAATGCCCACCCCTATTTAATAGTATTTAAATTCTAATAAATACTTTAACATTTAGCATGCCTCGTTGCGTTGGAAGATGTGGTGGTAGTTCGAGAGTATGTTCTCACTATAAAGAAAGTGCTAATGGGTCGTCACCTCTACAACGAACTCGACACTTCGTTTCCATATTACCAACCAATGCCTCCACTGCTCGAGCCAACGACATCTCAGGTGCATCACGATTAACGATGAAAGAATTATTAATGATGGATGAAGAAAGACGCAAGCTTCCGCGTTTAGATCCTAGTCATAAAAATGACGTACAATGGTACACATTAATAAAATTAAAGTTAAATTTTGTAATAAAACAATTTAGTATTATAAATTTATAACAAAATTCTTTTTAACCTATCTACGAAGAAAAGAAATCAATGGTCTCCAATAGAGAACGCAACAATGAAGATGAATCTAAGCCTTTTGGAGATAACATCTTTAAGGGATTTCGAAAAACATCCTGAGGGATTTCCAAAAGGGAAGAAACCACATGGTGGAGTTTGTGGTCAGCTCATTTTCAACAATTCTAACATACCAAGGGAAAAAACCAAATCAAAAACTATAGCAGATATATTATCATCTTCATCAAAATGTAGAACAATGACATAGCCAACAAACATGTGAAGGCCAGCCACGGAGAAGACCAAAAAGCAATAAATTATTGATTGTGACAGCACCTTTGAATGATAGAAGAATTCTGCTAATATATGTAACATTGAGTCATCAATGTTTAAACACACAAAATTGTTTTCATGAAGAATTTGAAATAATGATCTCCAAAAGAAACAAATATCCAAATAATGCATTACTATAATGTTGTTTAAATTTTTATTACTAAGCTTTCTAAGAAATTCAGTTTGTTACCTATGCGAGCCTGATTATTTCAACCTATCTACCAAAAAACATTGAAATGTTTGAGAAGTATTTGAAATTCAATTTCTTTTTGAAAACAAAAACAAATATATTTTTTGGTGTCTAGAAAAAAAAACAAACAAATGATTAGGAGTTATGAAAAGGACACATTCAAGCATACAGTTGAAAGCATAAAGAAGAACCCTTGTGGCATTTTAAACAGTCGTCGAGATCAAGAATATAGTTTTAATATTGAAAAGCATCACGAGAATACACACATTGAGATGGTGTCTATGAGATAATTGGTTTTCTTCCATAACGATATGCCACGATACCCAAAACATAGATGTCATTCCCCTGCCAAGCATGAATGCACAACCTTCAAAGTATTTTGAGGTCAATTGGAATAAATTCTAGAGAAATAGAATTCCAATGTTCCGCAACACATAATAAAAATAATGAGTGTTATTATCAGTTCACCGACAAATTTAGCATAAAAGCCAATCATTTGGTTATCTTGCATCCAAAGATTCCATTTATATCATTTCAAATTTTGATATGATTTCATGCAAAGTAGATAAGTTGATCGACATTTTTTTACCATTTGAGGGTGCATTTTAGAGAATCGGAGTCAGAGCTTGTTCAATCTCCAAACGAACATCATGTACGACACCAAATTGGACTAGTACTGATTAGATGACATATCTTCAAGAACCTTCAAGACATTCATGGCACAACCTTCTTTACGAAATCCGAGAATTTTAGTGTTGTAGTGAACTATATCAGGATTACATCCTCTAAACCTCATTGTTGTAACGTAATGTTGTTGTAGTTTCATATTCCTCATAAAATTTCTCTATTGCATATGCCTGAAAAAAAAATATCACATTAAGCATTATTAGATTTGAGCAACTACAAGTTAGAAGTAATTGAAATTCAATTTTTGTAAAGACATATACATTCTTTGGTGGACAACTCGAAATGAGAACTAGTTAAAATTCAATGATTTTCTTTAAGACAAACACATTTTTTGGTATCTAGAAATAAGATAATAAACATATTATTAGAAGTTATGAAAAAGACACTTAAAATAACAACTTGGAAGTGAATGGAGATGGGTAATCTATCTCTACATGAAAAAAATCAAATTCTAATAACTAGAACGCATCAAGATTCGAATTTCAAACAATATAGGCCAATAGAATTTAAAAATAAATAAGATGAATACACATGCTCACATCCCAATATTGACAAACAATTCTCACTTGCAATATCAATATTTTCTCACGTGTAGTTGAAGCTTATATATGTGTTGAACGTCAACGATGTTTGTCTCCTACTTGGAATTATCATTCCCTCAAATTTATTGATCTAACAATCGAAACTCATATGATGATTATTGTCTAAATTCACAATCTTCACAAAGAAAATTCATAGTTTGATGAAAATAATAAATATTTTTTATTTTTTTCGATGAGTGACCACCAAATTGTTGTGTATGAAGAAAAGTATTTCCCAACAACCTGCTTCGACTTTTTTCATATCCCAATGACAATCTATTCTGATGAACTGAAGAGCAATTTCCAGCAACATATCCATCACACATGGAATTTGAAAAAGTGCGACCACTATTTTATCGCCCTCGTCCCGCTCTCGGTCGGTCACCTTCACAATGCTCTTAGTTTGTCGCCTTCATCTCGCTCGTGGATCTTCGTTTTCTTCTTGCATGTGGTTTGTTGTCCTAGCATTGCCTTCGGTTCACCATGCATCCCCTCCGTAGTCGCATCACCTTGCCTTACCACTCGTATGACTTGCCTCACTTGTCGCATCTCCTCGTCACCCTCATTCTCAGTTCATCATCATCGCCTCACCACTTGTATCTCTTGGCCTAACAGCCATCTTGTTGTCACCCAGCCACCCTCACCTCCATCGCATCTCCCAAAGCAGTCGCCTTCCCTTGCATAAGGTCGCACGAGCAAATCACCCGATCCAAACGTCGAAATCCCATTATCTCTCTAGCTAAGGTAGCTTTTTAAAAAAATCATCAAAGAAACCAAATTTTTTTTTGCATTGAAAGAGAGATTGAAAAAATAAGAAATGGTGGTAGAAGTGGAAAAGAAAAAACATTCGATAAAAATAAAAAAAAATATATATATATATATATATAATTTGCTAACCTGATTTCACCATAGTTTTGGAAAAAAATCAATTTTTAGTATATAGGTTTTCTCACGGTGGTGAGGTTACATCTTCCTGTAAAAAAAATAATATATAGACACATTTCTTTTTTATTTTTTATTTTGATGTTTTCATATGTACGACGGATATAATTTCATTTTTAAAAAATAATCGAAACTAAAGAAAAAAAGAAGAAAATGAATTTCCAAAACTACCATAAGCCAGTCAACCCTCTCAAAGACTATCCTCCTCGTCATCGTCATCGTCATCTTCCTCATCCTCCTGGCCTTCCCTGCGCTTCCCAAAAACCCTCCTGAAAACCGCCAAAACGACGCCGTTGAAGCACCCAATGCACCCGTACTCATGCCGTCCCAATCTTCCGCCAAATCCGCCGCCTCCACCCACCGGTTGCAAGTATGCCAGAGCCGCCTGCATAACCAGCGGGTTCCTGATCGCCCATCCGCCTCCAATCCTTCTCCGGCCGCAGCCGATCGACTCGTCTTCCGCATAATCCGGTGACACCATCGACGGCTGTAACACGTCCCTTAAGCTAGTGTACGCTACAGTTTCTGACTCTGTCGTCGTCTCTATTCCACCGTTCATCAGTGTCTGCGGCTCCTTTTTCGTTTTTTATATTCGAGGATCAACAAATATGAGATCGATGGAAAACTTCAATGTGTGGATGATTCCCGCAGTGGCAGAAGCAATCAGTTGTCAGTGGAGATTTCTATTTTCCCACTGAAGAGAGAGAACGATAAATTTTCCGGGAATCGCCCGAGAAAATCCAGTGTATTTTCAGTGAGGAGGGGTTTTAGTATAGGTCGAGTGATCGAAGACAGCCACGTTGGCAGCGTGTGTATGTCACCGACGACCCGGGGTAAAATCAGAGCGCGTGAGGTGAGAAAACAATAGTTGTTATGACAGACAAGATATGAACGTAATTTAAGCAGTCGAATCAGTATGACGTGTCATAGTATTATTAGCAATTGTGTAATGATCCTTTTAGATTTTTTTACTATTTATATCTCTTGTCATTTTAGGTATTGTAGTCTCAGACCGAAACCGTTGTTCGATTATTCTTCTGAAAGTGCAGTGGCCACTACACTGATCAGATCTTGTCTTAATGTTTTCTGTATATATATTATCCTAATTAATATGAATATTCTCGAAATAAAGATTTAAATCTCATTTTAAGTAACTTTGTATTGATATGATTATTATCGAAACAGAAATTTAAATCTTCATTTGAAATAATTTTTGTAATAACAGAAATCCAGAATCATTATCCTTCGAATCTATAGTGGATAAACTTTAATACCAATAGAATAGTCTATAGTTATACATAGAGGAAGAATATAGAGAATAGATTTGTTATAACAAATCACATGTTTTGATTATTGGGGTGTTTTGGAAAGCTTTAGGCGATATCATATCTTATATAATTTGTGTAACGATGGAAAATTGTGAGTAAAATTTATTTTGTTAAATGGATTAATTTATTTTGAATTAAAAATTTCAGTCTAACCAATTTCATCGAAATTGTGTGGATTATATGATTAGGTTGTGAATTGTAAATTTTTAAAAAATAATAAAGATTTTTTTCAGAGAATAATACGTAAAATTAGAAAACATATTAGTATTACGATTATCTTTCTTGGGATGACCATGACAAACTATAACAAAAATCAAGAAAATATAAATCTTTAAATTCTTTTTGCACGGTGCGTTGGTCCTTGTGGGTCCAAAAACATCCATCCAAACCCATGAGTCAATTTTTTTTCAATGTCAAAATTTTCTGGCGGAATATCAGAAATACCCTCAAAGGGCTAAAACACTTCAAAAATACCCTTCCCCAAAATAATTATTAAATCCGATAAATAAAAACTGAGGAAAAGACAAATTTGCCCTTAACGTTGGAACGTGGAAAAATGGAAGTTCGGCAGTTTTTCGACGTGAAAAACTGCCGAAAACGAGAAATCCGAACAGTTTTTCGCCGTGAAACCTGTTTAAAAGTTGATAGCAAGAAATAAATAAGTGCTTTCGAACTTGAGAGGGAACGATTTGAAGTTGGCGAACGATTTGAAGTTGGCGAGAAGGAAACTACCGAAGAGAGCACGAAGAGAGCACGAGTCAATCTTCAATGGCGTCAATAAGTGTAAGTAGTTCGATTTCTAGGGTTTTGCAAGCTTTCGAGTCACAAAATAGTTTATTGATTTGAAATGGGTGAGTGTCAGTGTCAATGAGTCGGTTCGGTCGCAAGGGTCGCAGGAGTTGCATGAACATCTTCGACTCCGTGAGTCGGTTGAGTAGCAAGGGTCGCAGTAGTTTCATGACCATCTTAGACTCAGTTTATTGATTTGAAACGGGTGAGTGTCAGTGAGTCGGTTAGGTCGCAAGGGTCGCAGGAGTTGCATGAACATCTTCGACTCCGTGAGTCGGTTGAGTAGCAAGGGTCGCAGTAGTTTCATGACCATCTTAGACTCAGTTTATTGATTTGAAACGGGCGAGTGTCAGTGTCAGTGAGTCGGTTAGGTCGCAATGGTCGTTTGAGTGTCGCGGAGTGTATGAGGGTCGTTTGAGTCGCATGGGTCGCACACGGCGGTTGAGGGTCGCACGGGTCGGTTGCGTCGCATGGGTCGGTTGAGTCGCATGAGTCGCTTAGGTCGGTAGAAGTATAATGTATTCGTAATTGGTCATTTTGCAGGAAAAAGGGACTAAGAGGAAGGAGTGCGTGAGTGATGCTGATGCTGATGCTGCAGTCCCTCTGACACTGGAGAAGAAATTAATAGGGGAAATAAGGAAGTCGGAGAAGAGAATCATCAACGCCGTAAGAGACCTTCTAAGGGATGTCGGGATTCATGTGCCTAATCCAAAATCAAAGGCTGCCGAGAAAGTTGCGATCATCGAAACCCAATCTTCCGACACTGTTGGTGATTTTGCTTTTGAATTCCTTCGACGTCCAAATCCAGTGTCAAGAAACCTTGCTCCTGATGGAGTTCCACCAAGTAAGTAATATTTAATGAAAAGGTCATTTAAGTGTCAATTTCCATCGAGACATATAAGTCGTAGGGTCGCATAAGCCGTAGGGTCGTTAGAGTCGTAGGGTCGCATAAGCCGCAGGGTCGTTAGAGTCGCATGGGTTTCATATGTCGCATGTGTCACTGGGTCGCTAAAGTCGAATGGGTCGCATGGGTCGCATAGGTCGCATAGGTCGCATTGGTCCCATTGGTCGCATAGGTCGCATTGGTCCCATTGGTCGCATAGGTCGCATTGGTCCCATTGGTCGCATAGGTCGCATTGGTCCCATTGGTCGCATAGGTCACATTGGTCCCATTGGTCGCATAGGTCGCATTGGCCCCATTGGTCGCATAGGTCGCATTGGCCCCATTGGTCGCATAGGTCGCATTGGCCCCATTGGTCGCATAGGTCGCATTGGCCCCATTGGTCGCATAGGTCGCATTGGCCCCATTGGTCGCATAGGTCGCATTGGTCCCATTGGTCGCATAGGTCCCATTGGTC
>CM071874.1:4781991-4865326 GCA_036759665.1 Gynandropsis gynandra | reverse complement strand
AGAGGGACAAGGGTCGCAGGGGTCCAAGGGTCGCAGAGGAACAAGGGTCGAAGAGGGACAAGGGTCGCAGGGGTCCAAGGGTCGCAGAGGAACAAGGGTCGAAGAGGGACAAGGGTCGCAGGGGTCCAAGGGTCGCAGAGGAACAAGGGTCGAAGAGGGACAAGGGTCGCAGGGGTCCAAGGGTCGCAGAGGAACAAGGGTCGCAGAGGGACAAGGGTCGCAGGGTCAAACTGGGTCAATGGGTCGAACTGGGTCGTAAAGTCGCAGGGGTATTTTGGGAATATCAACATTTATACGGGTACTTTTGAAATTAGAAATTTTTTCTTTTCCGGGAAGGGTATTTTTGAAGTGTTTTAGCCCTACGAGGGTATTTTTGAAGTTACCCCAAATTTTCTTGTCAACCCATGATTTACAGTCAGTCTGCAAAAATGGCAGCCATTTAACACTCCTAATTTTAAATTTATGGTATTTGTTTATTTCCTTGCGAGTATTAAAATTATATCTAAATATTTTTTTATTTTTGATTAGTTTAGTATTAGTTATAGAATTAGTTAAATATTTTCTTTTATTTTTTATTAGTTTGGATTAGTTATAGAAATTACTATACATATATATTTAAAAGGGATAATGGATTTATATTTTTCAGATCAATAAAATCAAAATTTTTCTTCCTTTATTTTTGGTAAAATGGTATCAGAATTAGATAAATAAAACCCTAAAATTCCTAAATCCCTAAAATCATTTTTCCTTATCGTCTTCTTCATTTTTTGTCACTGTTCACTGGTGTCTTCTCCTTCCCGACGGACAATCATCCCGTCGGTATCTTCATTCATCTTTGTTCGTCGGTATTCATCTTTGTTCCATCGGTAATCATCTCTGTTTTTTCCGTCGGTATTCATCTCTGTTCTCTCTAATTTCTTTTCGACTTTGATTTCCGTTGGCTTTTTCGGTCTGTTATCACCCGTCGGATTCTCATTCCGCCAAAGTTTTAGGTCTGTGTCTCTCGTCGGTATTTTCCCGTCGGCGTCTCTGTTTAAGTCCACGTTATTTCTTCACTTCCCCGTCGATTTCTCCACCATCGACGTTTCTGTTCGAGGTCTTCTTTCTTTTCTGGTTCATTCTTCATTCTGGTTCGATGTCTCTGTCGGCTTCTGGTTTGATTTCTTCTTCCGACGGTGTCTCTGTTGACTGCTCTTTCTCTTCCCGCCGGATTCTTCACCGATGGTGTATTATCCACTTCCGGTCATTGGAGTGTCGGTCGTTTCTTCTCTTTCACTTCCCGTCGGATTCTTGTCTCGACGGTGCATTCTTCTTTTTCGTCGTTGCTCAAGCATCGGTCTTATTTTCTGTAGTTTCTTCCCGTCGGATTCTTGTCCCGACGGTGCTTTCCACTGCCTTGTCTCTTTACTGATTCAAAACAGTCATTCGAATCAGTGTTTCTTGGTTTCTTGCCGATTTCAGTTCGGCGATTCTTTCAATTTTGATCCAGATTTTCGATTGCATCAATTTGATCATTCGAAATTTCGACTTCAAACACAAATCCAAAAAGAGTGATCCCTACAAAAATCCTTTGTTTCTGCACATACAAGACACAAATTGTGTCCAACTTGTATCCGAAAAACTTACCGAGGAGCTCAATTTCAATACATGGAGGCGCTCGATGGAGATGGCGCTCAACGGCATAAACAAACTCGGATTCGTGTGTGATACTTGGCATCGATGCAATGATATTATATGTTCTTGGATAATAAATTCGGTATCCAAGGACATTGGTGATAGTATTGTACATATGAGTACAGCTAGTGCAATATGGAAAAATTTGCGTGAGAGGTTCTGCCAGAGTAATATGCCTCGTATTTTGTTTAGAAACTGAACTACAGAACTTTAGGCAAGGAGCATTAGATTTGAATGCATATTATACCCGTCTGATAACCCTTTGCAAAGAACTGAAGTCTTTAGAGGAAAACCCAACCTATTCTTGTTCAAAATGTGTCTGCAATATTAATCAATCTTTGTCGCAACGTGAGGAAATGAGATACCTGATAAAATTTCTCATGGGACTTAATGATTCCTTCATCTTAGTTCATAGGTAAATACTTTTGATGGATCTTCTACCATCTGTTTCTAAAGCCTTCAACTTAGTGATCCAGCATAAGCAACAGATAGGTCTCATACCATCCCCCGATGCTTTAATTTTCCAAACTACCTCATCTAATCCTATCAACCCTACACCCTCTAGCCATTCTTTCAGACCAAACGGAAATCCTAATACCAAACCTCGTCCTTTTTGTTCACATTGTGGTCTTCATGGTCATCTAATAAATAAGTTTACAAATTGTATGGTTATCCCACCAGATATAAACCTCAAAACTCCAACTCTTTTTTACCGAGACCTCCTCCTTCCCAGACATATGCATCTAGGGTAAACAACCTTATCCAAGAATCCAATCCGTCTTCTTGCAATAACAACGATCAGAACCTCTTTCTTTTATCCAAACATCAATTGGAGCAAGTCGTTGCCATCTTCAATCCATGAACAACATTAAGAATCCATCTGCTACTCATGGTGCTCCATCTCAATCCACTACTCCAAATATAGGTATTCCTATAAATTCTTTATATGTTTCTTTATCCTTAAATATAAATCATGATATGAACAAAAATTCATGGATCATAGACTCAGGGGCTAGTAGTCATGTTTGCAACAATTTGTCTTCTTTCGTTGATATAAAACCTCTAAACAATATTTCCGTTGTCTTACCAAATTGAACGTGTCTACCGGTTTCTTATATAGGAACTGTAAAAATAAACAATCTCTTGATATTCATTATGTGCTTTATATTCTAACCTTTGCCTTTAATCTAATTAGTGTTAGCCTTCTCCTTCAAAATTCTAATCTCAATGTTCTTTTCACTGTCACTTCTTGCATCATACAGGACCCTATTCAGGGCTTGATGATTGGGAAGGGTAGAGCTTCTCACAATCTCTATATTCTGGACCATTCTTCCACTCCAATCCTTGCTGTCTAGATTTCCTCTTCTATTTGGGACAATAGATTGGGATATCCATCTTTTTCAAAATATCAGTATCTTTCTTCTCAATACTTGATAAAATCCTCTCCCATAGACAATTCTCATCATTGCAAAATTTGTCCTCAAGCAAAACAAAGGCATTTACCTTTTAATTCCAATAATAACAAATCAGATATAATCGTTGATCTTATACACATGGATATATGGGGACCATTTGCAATTGAATCAACGGATGGTTTTCGATATTTTCTTACATTAGTAGACGATTGCTCTAGATGCACATGGATTTATTTTTTAAAACAAAAATCTGATGTTAAAAACATATTTCCAAAATTTTTAAAATACATAGAAACTCGATTTAAAATGGAAATTAAGGTAGTTCGATCTGATAATGCATATGAACTCCAATTCAACAAATTGTTTACTAGTAAAGGGATTTTACATTTTCATTCATATGCATTTACTCCTCAACAGAATTCTGTAGTTGAACATAAGCATCAACATATACTAAATGTAGCTAGAGCATTATTATTTCAATCTAACATACCTATACAATATTGGAATGATTGTATCTCTACTACTGTCTACTTAATAAATAAGACTCCAGCAGTAATTTTAAATAACAAAACTCCTTTTGAAATTATTCATGGAAAACCTCCCACTTATGAACATTTAAAAACTTTTGGTTGTTTATGTTATGTATCAACTTTATTAAAAGACATAAATTCTCACCAAGATCTCATCCAACATGTTTCTTAGGTTATCCAATAGGTTATAAAGGATACAAACTTCTTGATTTAGTCACAAATCAGATTCTCATATCTAGAAATGTAATCTATCATGAAGAATTATTTCCTTTTCTTGATATTCCGCAATCTATGAAACTGAATGACATTCTATAAAAAAAATTTATTACCTTTATCAATTAGTGACTTTTCATCAAATTCACCTTTTCCTACTGGCTCTAATGCTTCCATTGATAATTCCTCTTCTGATGTGCCTCATAACTCTTCTTCCATTCTTCCTCCAGCCCCTTCCACACGTTTCAGACCTGTAAGAAATGTTAAACCTCCTAGTTATCTTTCTGAATATTACTGCAATTAATTGGCTGTTGAACCTCCCTCCAAATCGCATACTACTCCTTACCCAATAGGATCTTTCCTCTCTTACTCAAAATTGTCCCCTAATTACAAATCTTTTATATTGAACATTTCAACCAATATTGAACCAAAAACATACAGCCAAGCAATTTTATCACTGGAATGGAAAAATGCTATGAACCAAGAACTTTCTGCTTTATTGAATAATAACACATGGACTGTTTGCTCTTTTCCATATAATAAAAAGATTATAGGTTGTAAATGGCTGTATCGAATCAAATATAATGCAGATGGTAGTATAGACAAATATAAGGCTAGGTTAGTTGCCAAAGGGTTTACTCAAAAAGAGGGTGTAGACTATGTAGAAACATTTAGTCCAGTGGCTAAGATGGCCACTGTTAGGTTACTGTTATGTTTAGTTGCTTCTCACAATTGCTTAATAAATCAAATGGATGTCTCTAATGCTTTTCTGAATGGTGATTTAGAAGAAGAAATATATATGCATATTCCTCCAGGTTATGACTTTGATAAAATGGATTTTACAAATCCTGTTTGTAGGCTTAATAAGTCCATTTATGGACTCAAACAGTCTTCTCGTCAATGGCACCTTAAATTTTCATCTGTTTTATTATCGTCTAACTTCACTCAATCTGTTTCAAATAATTCATTATTTTTTAGTAAATATTTAGATGGTTTTGTTGCACTTTTAGTCTATGTTGATGATATTCTCATATTTGGTGATAATAGTGTTACTGTTGAAAATACAAAACAGATTTTGCATATGAATTTTAAAGTTAAAGATATTGGTGATTGTAAATATTTTCTTGGATTGGAAATTGCTAGATCAAAGTTAGGTATTTCTATTAGTCAAAGGAATTATACTCTAGAATTGTTGGAAGAATTTGGTCTCTAAGGATCTAAACCAGTCATGATTCCAATGGATGTAACCACTAAACTTTCTACTTCAGATAGTCTTTTATTAGATGATCCGACTTATTATAGGAAACTTGTTGGTAAATTGATATACTTGACTATTACACGTCCTGATATTTGTTATGCAGTTAACAAACTTGGCCAGTTTATGTCATCGCCTACTTGTATGCATCTTACAGCTGCTAAAAGAGTACTAAGATACCTTAAAAATAATCCTGGACAACGGTTATTTTATTCATGTGAAATGAGTACTAAACTTTCTGCATTTGGTGATGCGGATTGGGCATCATGTATTGATTCTCGTAGGTCCATAACTGGTTATTGTGTATTTCTTGGTAACTCTTTAATATCTTGGAAGTCAAAGAAACAGGTAACTATATCTAGAAGTAGTGTCGAAGCTGAATATCGGGCCATGACAAACGCCACTTGCGAGTTGGTATGGGTTTCGTCGTTATTAAATGAAGTTTTGCTTTCTATAACAAAACCGGATTTGTTGTTTTGTGATAATATAGCAGCTTTGCATATCGCAAGTAATCCTGTGTATCATGAAAGAACAAAGCACATCGAAATTGATTGTCATGTGGTTCGAGAGAAGCTTCGTTCTGGATTTTTGAAGACGATGCATGTTCAATCAAGTAATCAACTGGCGGATGTCCTCACCAAGTCTTTATCGTCTCAACAATTTCACACTTTAATTTCCAAGATGGGAGTAAACAATATTTACTCTCCATCTTGAAGGGGTGTATTAAAACTATATCTAAATATTTTCTTGTATTCTTGATTAGTTTAGGATTAGTTAAATATTTTCTTATATTCTTGATTAGTTTAGGATTAGTTATAAAAATTAGTTAGTAATTTTTAGCTATAAATACACATGTAAAGGGATAATGTATTCATATTTTTCAGATCAATAAAATCAAAATTTTTCTTCCTTTATTTTTTGTAAAAGTGAGTGACATTTATCATAGTCATAACAAATTGGCTTTAGAGAAACAATTCCAACAATTGCAAGGTGATAAGAGAAACACACGATCTCTGGTTCAACAAGAGATTATGGATAACCAAACTACAACAATTCGATTGACTGACCAAAGTATGGCATCAGTGATATCCGACATCTACTAGAGCAATTGATCCATCGCCTCGAGATTCGTAAGAACCTTGGAAAAAGTAGGCTCCATGGCAAAAAATCACCACAACAATCTCCATATAGTCAGATTCACGAAGAGTAAGTGCATAAAATAATTCAGGGAACGTACACAGATAACCAATTGTTTTACACTAATGAGGCACTAGAGAACACACGGAATTTTTATTTTCATAGGGGTGAATCTGGAAGATTAGTTCGCCCGTGTTCGTAGGTGAGCTTAAAAATGTTAGACCCGAATCTTATTACAGTTGGACGCGCAAGACTAATTCACACCCTAATATTTTGATATGCATAAATATCCCATAAATCACTAGATCAACACAATTCTAGTGGACCTGGAGGGTGGCGTCTTGGACTCGCCCGCGTGGGAGAAAATTATGGGTCGGTAATCCAAATTTCATAGATTTCGGTTCGGTTATTACTATTACGAAAAAATGGATCCGAATTGAAATTAAATCCAATCTTTTAAAATTTGGATTTTTTGAATTTTGATTTTGGGTTCGAATTGTTTAGACTTTGGAGTATTGAACCCGACCCATGTATTCGGGTTATTCGGTTCTTCGGACGAACACGGAGCAAAGGACACGAACGAACACAGACGTGTTGGATATTTTGTCAAAGTCTGAATGTGGAATGAGTCAAGATCAGTTATTGGAGAAGAAAAAGTATTCTCGGAAGAGAATAAGTATTCTCGGAAGAGAATAAGTATTCTCGGAAGAGAATAAGTCTTTTAAGTTGTTTTATGGTAGTTCCTATTTTATCTGCAGTTCTGCAGTTTTCTGTTTGAGGAGTTGTTAAGTTTTTTTATTTAAACAGTTGTAATTGTTTTCTTTCAATAAGTGGAAATCATTCAGCTTACCTGATTCTTTTGAGAGCAGTTTTGATTTCCAGTTTCTTCATCTGGTATCAGAGCCAAATATTGTGAGTGTTTAAAGAGAGAAACACCCTTGTGAGAATGACAGAAAAGAATTTCACCACACCATCCGTTCCTTTGTTTGATGGAGACTACGATCACTGGAGTTTGGTCATGGAGAATTTACTCCGTTCCAAAGAGTATTGGTGCGTTATTGATCCGGGATATGAGGATTTGAGAAATCTTGCTGCTCCTAGCCAGGTACAACAAAAATCTCTTGAAGAAGCACAACTCAAAGACCTCAAAGCAAAAAACTATTTGTTCCAATCAATTGACAAAACCATTCTAAAGACCATCACTCAAAAGGAGACGGCTAAGCAGTTGTGGGACTCGATGAAAGTGAAAAACCAGGGAGGAACTCGAGTGAAGCGAGCACAACTTCAAAGACTTCGAAGGATCTTTGAAACGTTGGAAATGAAAGTTGGAGAAACCGTGAGCAGCTACTTTTGAAGAGTCATGGAGACAACCAATGATATGAAAAATTGTGGAGAAATCATCGATGATGTGAAGATCGTTGAGAAGATTCTTCGAAGTCTCACAGAAAACTTTAACTTTGTGGTCTGCTCAATAGAAGAATCTAAGGATATTGATAAACTCACAGTGGATGAGTTGCAGGCGTCATTACAGATACACAAGAGCAAAGTGACCGAGAAAAAAAGTGAAGAGCAAGTCCTGCAAGTGGAGAACGAGCCAAAGAGTGCTCGAGGAAGAGGATATGGAAGAGGAAGAGGAAGAAGCGGTTACAGAGGACGTGGAAGGGGCAGGTCTTACGTAGATCGATCCACCATAACTTGCTTCAATTGTCAGAAAAGAGGGCACTACTCGTTTGAGTGCACAGAAAAGGCAAACTACGTTGAGTTTGACAAAGAAGAAGAGCTATTGCTAATGGCTCATGTTGATATGAGTAAAGGAGAAGAAAAGGGAGTGTGGTTTCTGGATTCCGGTTGCTCCAACCACATGACAGGAGAAAAAACATGGTTCACAGAGCTAAATGAAGATTTCAAACATTCAGTCCGTTTGGGAAACAATTCGAGATTGGCAGTTGAAGGGAAAGGAAATGTCAGATTCGAAGTAGAAGGCATCACACAAGTAATAACCGATGTTTATTATATTCCCAATCTCTCCAATAACTTGCTGAGCATTGGACAATTACAAGAAAAGCAGCTGAAGTTTGAAATTAAGAATGGAATATGCAGAATCTACCATCGCCAGAGAGGTTTGATCGTAGAAACAAAGATGACAATGAATCGGATGTTTCTGATTTATGCCAAGAAAAAATCAATTTCTCAGAAGTGTCTCAAAGTGGAAGAAGAAGATTTGGGTTCTCTTTGGCACAGAAGGTTGGGACATCTCAACAAGATGTCCATTCAGATTATGCAAAAGAAGGAATTGGTAAAAGGATTACCAAACATGAAAGACGATGGAAAGGTGTGCACCGTATGCAACGTGGGAAAACAACAACGAGGAAAATTCCCAAAGAAAAGCAAGTGGAGAACAACTGAGAAACTGGAGTTGATTCACACCGACCTTTGTGGACCAATCACCCCCACGTCAAACAGTGGAAAGAGGTACTTAATGGTTCTTGTGGATGATTTCTCTCGAAAGACATGGACTTACTTTCTTGCAGAAAAATCAGAGACTCTTGAAACCTTTAAAGTGTTCAAAAATTTGGTGGAAAAGGAAGCCAAAACCATGATTAGAGGACTGCGTACAGACAGAGGGGGCGAATTCACATCAGAACAATTCAATCAATTATGCAGAGATCATGGCATAAAGAGACAGCTGACTGCGCCATACACTCCTCAACAAAACGGAGTCGCAGAGAGGAGAAACCGAACTATAATGAACATGGTTCGTTGTTTGCTGTCAGAGAAAGAATTGCCGAGAACTTTCTGGCCTGATGCAGCAAGATGGACAGCCTACATTCTGAATCGAAGCCTGACAAAGGCAATAAAAGATAAAGTTCCTGAAGAAAGGTGGTCAGGAATTAAGCCAAAGGTCAGCTACTTCAGGGTTTTCGGTTCGATTGCTCATGTCCACATTCCGGTTCAGAAGAGAATAAAGCTTGATGATCGAAGCCATAAGTGCATTTTACTTGGAGTCAGTGAGGAATCCAAGGCTTATAGGCTGTACGACCCAATAGCAAAGAAGATTACCATCAGCAGAGATGTCATTTTCGAAGAAGATGCTAAATGGGATTGGAAATTAAGCAAGCCAGTACAAGAGGAACTTGCTTGGGGAGATGATGAAATTGCTGAAGAAGATGAAACCGATGATGAAGCTAAACCTGCAATAGAAACAGAGCCTGCAATCGCTGAAAATGAAACAGAAGAAATCACCAGTGCTCCAAGAAACGAAACCAGAGAAATCGAAACTGGGGAACAATCAACAAGGCCGAGAAGACCACCTGTGTGGATGCAAGACTTCGTGACTGGAGAAGAAGAATATGACGAAAATGGTGCTTTGATTAACTTTGGCTTCTACGTAAGCAGTCATGACCCGGTTCATTTTTACGATGCCGTAAAGGAAGAAAAATGGAACGAAGCAATGAAGCAGGAGATTCTTTCTATTGAGAAAAATCAAACATGGGAACTTGTGAGGCTGCCACCAAATGCAAAGAAGATTGGTGTGAAATGGGTTTACAAGACCAAGTTAAATGAAGAAGGAAGTGTGGAAAAATACAAAGCTCGGCTAGTTGCGAAGGGTTACTCTCAAACTGCTGGGGTTGATTATACTGAAGTATTTGCACCTGTTGCTCGTTGGGATACAATAAGAAGCTTGTTAGCTGTCGCGGCTCAAAAGGGTTGGTGCGTTTTTCAGCTCGATGTAAAGAGCGCTTTCTTGTACGGTGAGCTTAAGGAAGAAGTATACGTCGACCAGCCTGAAGGGTTTATCAAAGCAGGGGAGGAAGATAAAGTGTATCGACTGAAAAAGGCTCTCTACGGCTTGAAACAGGCACCACGAGCCTGGTTTAGTCTGATTGAAAGCTACTTTTACAAGGAAGGGTTTGAGAAAAGCAGTTATGATCATACTCTGTTTTTCAAGAAAACAGAAAAACACATTCTGGTGGTAAGTCTTTACGTCGATGATTTGATTTTCACTGGCGATGATGAATTATTATGTGCAGAGTTCAAATCATCAAAGCGAAAGGAATTCGAGATGACCGATATGGGGAAAATGAAATTTTTCCTTGGAGTAGAGGTTCATCAAGACTGTGATGGCATTCATCTTTGTCAAAAGAAGTATGCTAAGGAGATTTTGGAGAGGTTTAATATGGGGAACTGCAACTCAGTCAAAAACCCAATCGTTCCAGGCACTATTGTCTCAAAAGCGGGAAAGAATGGAGTTGATTCAACACTTTACAAACAGCTTGTGGGAAGCTTGATGTATCTCACGGTAACAAGACCTGATTTAATGTTTGTAGTGTGTCTAATCTCTCGTTTTATGGCTGATCCTAAGGAAGAACACATGATGATTGCCAAAAGAGTGTTACGGTACGTGAAGGGTACATTGGATTTTGGAGTTTTCTATAAGAGGTCATCGAATATGGAGGTGCTGGGTTACACAGACAGTGATTATGCTCGAGACTTGGATGATAGAAAGAGCACTTCAGGATATGTGTTTCTTCTGAATGGAGCTGCTGTTTGCTGGAGTTCAAGGAAACAAAGTATCGTGACTTTGTCTTCCACCGAAGCGGAGTACGTTGCAGCAACCTCTTCTGCTTGTCATTGTGTTTGGCTAAAAGGGTTGTTGCAGGAGCTGAATGTTCTTGCTGGCGGGTGTATTAACATTATGTGTGACAATAGCTCGGCAGTTAAATTGTCAAAGAATCCGATTATGCATCGAAGAACTAAGCACATAGATGTAAGGTACCATTACTTGCGTGATCTTACGAATGAGGGGGTTATCAAACTGGTTTTTTGTGGAACACATGATCAAGTTGCTGATATTATGACAAAGCCCATCAAGTTGGATCAATTCGAAAAACTCAGAAAGTCACTTGGAGTTCAGAAATTAAACTGAATTTCTTTGAGAAATGTTTCAGTTTAAGGGGAGGAATTTGTTGGATATTTTGTCAAAGTCTGAATGTGGAATGAGTCAAGATCAGTTATTGGAGAAGAATAAGTATTCCCGGAAGAGAATAAGTCTTTTAAGTTGTTTTATGGTAGTTCCTATTTTATCTGCAGTTCTGCAGTTTTCTGTTTGAGGAGTTGTTAAGTTTTTTTATTTAAACAGTTGTAATTGTTTTCTTTTAATAAGTGGAAATCATTCAGCTTACCTGATTCTTTTGAGAGCAGTTTTGATTTCCAGTTTCTTCAAGACGAACACGGCCGGACAAAGCAGAGCACACCGACGAACACGGAGCAGAGCACACAGACCACAGCACACGGATGGCGGACCACAACATGGAGGACGACGGACGGAGACAAGAGATAACAGATCACGCAAAGAGGAAGGACGATGACGACGGATTTGAGACAAGACCGACGATAGCTGGAGAAAAGACTGGCGATGCAGAGACAATTTCGGTGATGGACAAAGACAAAGCGTGACAGACAGAGATAAGTCGGTGACTGACGAAAACGAATGGGCGACGAATTGAGACAAAACAGCGACGAAAGAACCACAAACAAATCTGTGACGGACGACCAGAGACAAGAACAAAAGAGGAGGTTTGTGAGAAGAAGAAGTGGCTTGTGAGAAGAAGAAGACAAGTCTGACGACATAGTCTCTTTAGGGTTTTCATTCCTTTTTTGAACCACAAACAAACCGGTTCTGCATTTTGAATCTATATAGATTTTCTGGATAACCAAAACATTTGAACTTTTCAGGTGGTTCTGTTGAGGGAAATAGGTGTATTATTGATTGAAAAAAACAAGCCGAGGTATATTTTGGATCTCATTTTTCAAGGATTCTTTCTTTTCCAAATACAATCCTATGCCTTCTATTTTTTTAGCTATCGAAT
This sequence comes from Gynandropsis gynandra, assembly GCA_036759665.1. Lineage (NCBI taxonomy): Eukaryota > Viridiplantae > Streptophyta > Magnoliopsida > Brassicales > Cleomaceae > Gynandropsis > Gynandropsis gynandra. The sequence continues at coordinate 4,853,232 of CM071874.1, read as the reverse complement.
TCTATTGCATAAAATCTTCCCCTCTACGTTTTCTCTTGGAATAATGAAATAAGATAAGAGGATGCGAGTCCCCGGCAATCGAAAGCAACCTAGTCCTCAAGGTTGAAAGTTGGAAACTGCAGTTTAATCATATCCTCTGCCTCCCAAGATGATTCATAAAAAGCATTCCTTTCCACTTAATGAGTAATTATGTTATAGACTCTTTTAATGATTCGTGACGTTCCAGCACACTTTCAAGTTCTAACAGCAACTCTCTATCTGCCGTCAGCTTCTGCGGAATGGGATTTGGGTCGTCAAAATCATCTCCAATGGCCTTCTTAAGTTGAGAAATATGAAACGTGTGATGTATCCGCACCTCCTTTGGTAGATGCAAGCGATAAGCAATAGTCCCCACCCGCGCCTCGATCTTGTACGGTCCAAAAATCGAGCAGCTAGTTTTTCGTTAGTACGTCGAGCTAAACTGCGTTGTCGAAACGGCTGTATCTTGATATATACCCATTCTCCAACATCCAATTGTGCATCCTTGCGGTGTAAATCGGCTTGATGTTTCATCTTTTGTTGGGCTCGATGAAGGTGTTGGCGAAGCTGCTGTAACATAGCATCCCTTGCCTGCAATTGACAGTCTAACTCAGCATTGAACGTCTCACCAGACTCATACCATGTCAACTCCAGAGGATCACGACCATAAACTGCTTTGAATGGTGTCATTTGAGTTGCTATATGATATGAAGAATTGTACCAGAATTCAGCCCACGGAAGAAAAGTCGCCCACTTTTTCGGATGATCGCTTGAGAAACAACGAAGATAAGTCTCTAGACAACGATTCACCACCTCCGTTTGCCCATCCGTTTGAGGATGATAGGCGGTACTAAATCTCAAAATTGTCCCAGCCATGCGAAAAAGTTCCTTCCAAAAGGTGCTAAGAAAGATTCGATCCCGATCTGAAATTATAGACTTTGGAAACCCGTGCAGTCGAACAATTTCCTTTATGAACACCGCTGCCACTTCTGTTGCTGTAAATGGATCTTTAAGAGCAATAAAATGCGCATACTTGGTGAGACGATCCACTACGACGAATATCACATCCAGGCCCCGTGACTTCGGCAACCCTTCAATAAAATCCATTGATATCTCCTCCCAAATCCGTTTCGGTATGTTAAGAGGTTGCAATAAGTCTGCAGGAGCCAACGTGGAGTATTTGTGACGTTGACAAACTCCACAAGCAGCAACATATTTCTGTATGTCTCTCATCATTCTTGTCCAAAAGAAAACCGATGATATCCGTTTCTGTGTTTTGAGTATCCCCGAATGTCCTCCCCATTTGCTGTCATGATATTCCAGGAGAATCACCGCCACAAGAGGTGATTTCCGAGGTATAACAAGCTTGTCGTTAAACAACAATCTGCCATCCACAACTGCATACCCTTGGTGACTGTCTAGATCCCTTTGAATGTCGGCAATTATTCCTTACAGCTCTGAATCGCTTTCAATCTCCGTTGATATATCCTCCAGTTGTAGGGATTCTGGAATTGTAAGCGCTAGCAGTGATGTTGAAGATCCCATTCGAGACAAGGCATCTACTGCCTTGTTCTCTAACCCTTGTTTATATTGAATCTCGCAATCAAACCCAAGTATCTTCGTAAGCCGATGTTGGTATTCCATGTTTACTTCTTGTTGTTCCAATAAAAACCGCAAGCTCTTCTGATCCGTTCTCACCATAAATCGCCTTCCTTAAAGATAATGTCGCCATTTCTGTATTGCCAAGACAATAGCCATCAACTCTCGTTCGTAAACTAACTTTATCTTCTCCTTCTCCGATAACGCCTGACTGAAGTAATCGATCGGCTTCTGGTTCTGCATCAAGACTCCCCCCAAACCCCAGCCCGACGCATCTGATTCCACGACGAAAGGTATAGAAAAATCCGGTAGAGCCAACACGGGTACTGTTGACATAGCGGTTTTCAAGGCTCGGAAAGCTTCTCTAACTGATGTTGTCCAGGTGAAAGCATCTGTTTTTAGCAGTCCAGTAAGAGGTCTAGCAATCATACCATATTTCTTTACGAATCTTTGGTAGTATCCCGTCAAACCCGTAACTCCTTCACTGTTCTCGGCTCTGGCCAGTCTAACATTGCTTTTACTTTTTCCTGATCTGCTGCGACGCCATCCTCAGATATAAGATGTCCAAGATACTCAACTTGTACGCATCTAAAGAAACACTTCTTCTTGTTGGCATATAGACGATGTAGAATTTGGAGTACTTGCCTGAGATGCCCACGATGATCATGTTGCGACCTGCTATAGATTAATATATCGTCGAAGAAGACGAGGATAAATTTACGCAACAAGGGTAGGAATACGTCGTTCATCACCGCTTGGAACGTGGTTGGTGCATTTGTCAATCCAAAAGGCATTATTAGGAATTCGTAATGGCCATCTAATGTTCGAAATGCCGTCTTGTGTACATCCTTTATCCTTACTCTGATCTGATGGTACCCAGAACACAGATCTAGTTTTGAAAACACCTTAGCCCCATGTAACTCATCAAGCAACTGGTCAATCATTGGTATCGGAAAATGATCGGGAACCGTAGCTTTGTTGATTGCTCAGTAATCAATACAAAACCTTAGGGGCGTAAAATGAGCTACCGACTCGCGAGCCAGCTCTAGCTCGGACCATATTTAAGCGAGCCGAGCTAGGTATTTTCTAGCTCATTTAAAAAATGAGCTGACGAGCTGAGCCCAAAACGAGTCCAAGCTTAAACGAGCTGGCTCGCGAGCTGACGAGCTGGCTCGTGAGCTGAAAAATATCATGTACAAAAATAAAATATTTTCCATTTTTGTATATTACTATATATATAATTGCATTTAATAAAACATAGTATATTGTTTAAACATAATATACGATTATAATGTATTTTTCATTTTTCTAATAATTGATATAACAAAATAAAGAAACAATTTAGTAAAGTTACGAGCGGTCGAATTTAATACAATGATATTTTATACTTTTTATTCGAGAAAGTTATTTTTTATTTAGTACAATGATATTTTATAACATTATAGTTGAATTAATGTTTTCATATTTTCGATATTTTATTTGGTTCGTTTGATATGTTTATCATATATGATATTACAACTAATTCAAAATAATAAATAGTTTCGCTCGCGAGCCAGCTCGTTTTTTGGCGAGCTAGAGGCGAATCGAGTTGAGCTGGGATTTTCCAGCTCGTTTAAAAAACGAGCCGAGCTGAGCCAGCTCGTTTTTTGGCGAGCTGAAGGCGAGCTAAGCCGAGCCAGCTCATTTTGCACCCCTACAAAACCTCCAACTGCCATCTTTCTTTTTAACAAGAAGTACCAGGCTTGAGAATGAACTATGACTTGGTTATAGGATCTCTGCTGCTAACATCTCCGTAACTTGCTTATCAATCTCCTCTTTCTTAGCGTGTGGATAGCGGTAGGGTCTTACATTGATTGTCTCAGTCCCTGTCTTCAACTCAATGGAATGTTCCCTGCTTCGGTGTGGTGGCAGCCATTTAGGTTCCGCAAAGACCTCATCGAACTCTTCTACCACTACCGCCCATATTTCCGAAAACTTGTCAATGTCCATCGATTGAATGGTCGTAAGATGTCTCAACTCCACCGCGATCCCCTCTTCGTCATTGCGCAAGGGTTTCCATAATGTCTTCAAGAAAATAGATGAATTGCAAAGGTTCGGGTCTCCTTGTAACGCCACCGTTCCCCCATTGAATCGAAATTTCATGGTTTGCGAGCGCCAATTCACTTTCATTCCCCCTAAAGTTTCAAGCCACTGCATCCCTAATATCACGTCGACACTTCCCAGTTCTAAGGGAAGAAAATCGGCAATGACATTCATGTTTTGCATCTGCAGCTCCACATCTCTACAGACACCTTCCCCTCGGACTGCAATACCGATGCCCATGATAACACCGTAACTCATGGTTCTCTCGGCCGGAAGACCTATTTTGTGAACCACCGATCGGAAATGAAGTTATGTGAAGCTCCTGAATTGATCATGACCACCACTTCTTTCTCCCGAAATATTTCCTCGAAGTTTCATCGTCCGAGGCGTTGACAAACCCATGACCGAGTTTAGGGATAACTCGGCCATATGTGAAACGTCCTCTTCCTCCTTCGCCTCTTCGTCCTCTATGTCTTCCAGTTTAGTAAGGGTCGAGCCATCATCCTTCACAATTAGCACTGTAACCCTCGATTCTTACAGCGATGCCCGACCGTGTATCTTTTTTCACAGTGGAAGCAAAGTCCCTTCGACCTCCGATTCCTGACCTCCTCCTCCTCTGAAATCCATCAGAGACCATGGTTGCGTGTTATCGGCGGTTTGGGTAGTGTATTCAGGTTTTTGTTGTGTGATTCCTTGGGTTATTTGTTGAATACCCTTGTGCATGACCTCCACGTGACTTGTTAAAATCACTGTGGTGAGCTGTATAGTTTGCACGTGTGGCTGGGTTAAAATCATTCTTTGGCAAATATCTGGGTATTCTCTTCTCCCTCATTCTCAAAGACCCATTTTCTCCTCTATTAACACATACCTCTACACTTTGTGCAAGCTTCATCATTTTATCCAATGTGGGAGGTTCCATCATCCTCACCACTGCTCCAATTTCTGGGTTGAGTCCGATCAGATAGGACGATTGCAACACTGTCTCCGGCAACGTTTTCTGATTTGAAGCCAACATAATAAATTCCTGAGAATACTCTTTTACACTTTCTTCTTGCCTCAGTGTGAGTAATTGTTCACACTGACTGATGGTTGTTGATGATGAAAAGGATTCCAAGATCCTCCTTTTCAAACATTCCCAATCCATCTCTTCATTTCTTGACTTCTCCCATCTATACCAAACCAGAGCCTCCCCCTCCAAAGCCAATAGTACTGCACAATTTTCTGTGAGTTTGTGAAATTATCAAACTCAAAGTAGTGCTCAATATTCATAACCCATGCTTCCGGATTTTTACCATTAAACAACGACATATCTAATCTACGTCCAAACATTTCTCTTCCTTCGGATAGCATAGTTTCTTCTCCTTTTGACTCCTCCATTTGAGAGACTGTATGTATCGAAGACTCCTCGGCCACTATCGGAGCCTTCCCCGATTTTGGTGGTATCATATGTTGGAGAAAGATATGTTCCAGCAACAGGTTAGTTTTTTGTGCCTGATGTCGGATCTCCTCCATGCTCTTCTCCAACGATGTGATTCTGGCCATGTCTTCATGTCTCAGCTGTCGCTATCTATCCGCCTCAGCTCGACGTTCATCTTGCATCCTCTCAAGCACTTCTTCTAACGCCTCTGCTTTTTTTGTTGCCATTTCCACTGAATCGATTACGCTTTGATACCAAAATGTTAAGAACAGAAACGTAGATTTGAGAGAAATAGATATATTACTGATTGAAAAAAAAATAAGCCAAGGTATTTTCTGGAGGACCTCACCTCCCAAGGATTCTTCCTTTCCAAAATACAATCCCATGCCCTCCATTTTTCTTAGCTAACGAATTCTGTTGCATAAAATCTTCCCCAACAACTTCTTCATGTATTTGCTCTTCAGCTCTCTTCTCCTTCCACGTGTTCAGAGAATCCTCATATGTAACAGGATCTGGTTTAACCAATTATTTATCCTAGAGAAAACCATGAGAAGTGTTTGAATATTGCAAGAGTTACGGAAAATGAGGATATAAATTTTCTTCTTATTTGTTTATCAAGAGGTCCAAAAGTCCATTCGAGAGGTGGCATGGCACCAAAGATGTGATATTTTCTTCTTTTGTGGATACAAATAGCCATACCAAAATCTGGCTCCAAACAAAGATGTTACCTCATGAAACTGAATAATATCTTTTCTCAAATAACCAGTAAAACCCGAAAAGGATATAATGGAACAGAAGAATAAGAATCATCGGGTGACAACGAAAAGAGGAAAAAAAAAAGAAATCCAACATGGTGTCTTGAGATGTTACACTGGCTCCTGTACTGTGTTTATCCTCTCTCTTCTTTTGTTTTGGTCTTGGGTTGTCAAGTTCCTTTAAATCTTGCAAAAATGGTGATGGTCACAAGCTAATATCTGCTTGTTCAAACACCGTGATTCCACCGTCGGCCCATGAAGAACATCTTGCCGAACAATTCTAATCATCGGAAGATACACAAGTGAAAGCCAACGGGAGACTAAAACCCGTGTGCACTTATCGTATTACACTTGATATCTTGCAAGCCTTTCCTTTGTAGGAGGATCCAATGCAGACATGCACTGCTCCCATGCTCCATTTCTCAACATCTGAACCCAAAAAGAATTACCACAAGTAAAATTCAACATCTGCTTGATATGCTTTTACAGTAAAAGGCTTTGAGGACGGTTAAAACCAAACGCAGGGTTTGAATGTTTTTACCTGTTTGTATCCATTTAGCACTTGGCAGACTTCATTATGGAGGTCTTCACTTCTTATTTCCTAAGAAAAAGGTAAAGGTTTGTATTTTGTCCGATAACCGATTATTCAAAGTACTCAATGAAATAGGGAAGTCAATTTAAAATCTTTCACGTGCTTACATGCCAACTCGCGATGGCTTTGCACAGATGAACAAGCGAATTGACAGCCCCTGTTGGATTTGCTTTGACCTAAAAAAGATATGGAAAATGTTCGTAAAGGGGCCTCATTGATACGTTCAAGTACCGAGCAAACATAGTGTAAAGAATACCATTGCACATAACCCTCTGAATGCATCTTCCTTCTCGATATCATCACGAATCCTGAAACGAGCAAAGTTAAGGGAATGCTTTTACGCTCAGGGTTGGCAATGTATGAGTTCAGATCCAACAAAGAAGTCTACTAACATCGACAACGCAATGCACCATGGTTGCATGAAGTGCTCCATGTGAGGTGCGACTAGGTCTGGACGAACCCATGCAAGTCTCCCGAGGGTGATTGCACTGTTTTCAATCAATGACTTGTTTATATTCTGCTCCAACAAAAACGAAATAAGATCAGATCTTTATCGTAGAGAGGACGACAGCATTCGAGATCCTTTTGGTTTTAGGAGTCACCTTTCCATGCTCAAGAATCAGGCTCAGGCAAGAGACGACGTTGATCACAACGGGTGAGACTTCCTGACGGACCTGAAATATATAATATTCTATCTTTCAAGAGTCTGCCTAATTAAAGAATGAAGAGCTGTATGACTTCTTGTAAAATTAAAATAAAATAAAAGAAAATCTGAACTCTTGTAGTACCTTGATAGCTAGCTCTCCAATGGCCCAGCAAGCATTATTTGCGACAGAGGTGTCCCTAAGAAGGTTTACAGTCTGTACAAAGAATAATAGAATCAATTCAAAAGAAGAGGATAATAGATGAGAGAAATAAAACTAAGATACCAACCAGTTGCTTGCTTGCGATATCAAGGAATTCATTCAAGCGAGGATGCAGATGAACAGGGCATACCTGTCAATGCAGCAAAATGACATCAATATGCCACAAGTAACATTGCAAATAAGCTAATGGTCACTAGGAATCTCATGAAACTATAAACTATTCTCTGCCTGAAAGATTCTAAAGACCATATAAGCATGCAACTTACTCTTGCAAGGTCACCAACAAGAGCAAAAGCACTTTGTCTCACATCTGCAGCTTCATCCATACAACACTTGAGAAGCATATCTCTCAGATTACTTTGAGACACCTGCATTATACCGAAAATTGTGACATTGGCCATCTCCATAGCATCAAATTATTATACAGATATATTAAGCCATCTCCGTAGCATCATATTATTATACAGCAATAAATAAGCAAATCAAACCCATTGGGTAGAAAACTGATTGAGGAAGACGTTCATGGAAAAGAAAGTACCAGAGACTCTATCCCGCTGCCAAGCCCTTCTGAAAGTCCAGAAAGCAAGTCAAGAGAACAAACTGTGAATTCTTTGTCATATTGAACCCCAGCTGAAGCAGGATCAACCTGTGAACATTATCCAAGCAAGCTTTAAGCAAAGAACCAACAAAAGCATGTTCTTATTGCTTATATGCTCCAGTAAAATATTAAAGAGCTGCCACTAGATAAAGTGCAAGAACGTATCATTATATCGAGTAAAAAGGAACAATGGGCCAATAGATAACTTGAAAAGAATGGCACTCTTCAATGATGAACATTTTTCAAAGTTTATAACATGAAACCTTAGCAAGTTGTTGCGACTGAAGAATATCGATGCATCTTATGAAAACAGGGGGAGCAAATTGAGAGAACCCCACACCTAAAGCCTGCAAGAAGTAGACAAATTTGTTATATAAAGAAAGTTTATGTTGCAGGTCAGGCTTGCATGGATAAAATGAATGATGAGCTTGTCTAACATTCAGATTTGACAGAATCCCCTAATGATAATGGTTATATCATACTTCTGAGATAATGATTTTTTTCAGGAACTAACTTGCTTACACCCCTAGTTCACATTTCCAGTGATTCAACTAAGTATCAAACAGGGTAGATCTATTGACTATTGAATCATGAAAGTTAACTTGTGCAATAGATTCAAGACCTTACTGGTATTCTCAAAGCTTTGAGCTATGTCTATACCTGAGCAATAGATGTGAAGCATTCTAGCAATGGAAATAGATCTTTGTCTGAGTTTGAAAGCTGTTGCCACTTTGCAATAAGTGGAGGCATCAGAATGTCAAGATAAGCAGGCTGCACAGGATCGGAATATCAAGATGGCAACACAAGTTAGATACAGCGACCAGCAGATTCAAGTTAAAAATTAACAAGGGTGAAATCGAGGACAGACAGATAACTGTGGATAACCACAATCGTCTACCTTGTTCAGCTCCCTTCCAACAGAATCTGCCAGAGTTCCAATAGCATCATAGACGATTCTTAAGTTTCGCCTCTGGGTGTAAGAAAATCACATGTTATGAAATATTTGAACAAAAATAGCAGCCATAAATAATTAGCCCTGGGAAGGAAGAATAGTCAACTCCAGGAGGATCAAACAACCTGATACTTTCCAAATGCACACATTAGGTGCTGCAATATTACTCCCAAGTGTGGCACTAACTCATCAGCTGCCTCCTGCAAGCTAATAGACATTAGCATGGGCAACCATCAACCAAAGCAGATATGAAAAAACCACAATGCAGGTACCTCTTCAAGAGTTGCAAAAGCAGAACAAGCAGCTTCCTGGACACGCTTGTTTGTATCCAAGAGTCTGCGAAGTAGACCCATAAGCACTTTCTCAAATTGTTCATAGCCCTTTTGATGGCCACTTTCCTGGGAAAGAAGAAGAGGGAGTCCTTCAACAAATCTGCTTGGAGCGAATACAGCGAGATGTCTACTACATAAGTCATACCTGGATTATATACTTGCTAAATCGAGATAGCGTCCAGCAAGATATGCTTCGGATGAGAGGGAACTTGTCATCTAAAAGTGGGATAAGAAATGCTACAATCTGCAAAGATAAAGTTCCAGAACTTTAATGTCATTGATGCTGCAAAGAGAATGATTGGGGCAAAGGCCAACAAACTTGCCTCGGACAGATGAGGATGAAGACCATTAAAGCAACCTTCAGCAATGGCCCCTAGAGCCAAAACGGCAGCTTCTCTTTCTTTCCAAGCCTCATCATCTGTAGTCGATAGTTTCGCCTGAGAAACACGGACATGAGTTTAGCCTAATTCCTTGAATACATTCCAAAGACCGAAAGGTTAAACAGAAAAGCTTAGATGAAACATCTGTAATCAAATTTCAACACTAGTACAATGTTAAGTTTCAGTATTGTACTGTCAACGCCCCTCCAAAACGAGCACCAATAGAAGAACAGGGATATATAAAGGAGAACGAAAAAACCAAGATGAACTCCAACTACGAGAACAATAACCTGAATAAGGGGCATGAGTGTTGGGAGGATCTCATCTCCAAAAACATTAGAGAGAATGTCAAGAGCTGCTGCACTGCACTTCCTTAAATTCCACACATTAAACGAATCGTCATCCTGTACTTGAAGATTGTAGCAGGGTCTAAGAATCCAATATTTGCATTACACAATTCATACACAACAAATGCACCACATCTTCAACCAAAATGAGAGAAAAGGAAAGTCGGCCACATACATCGTCATCTGCATCCTCTGATCCATGTAATCTAGATGTATGAAACCGGGGCTTCAAATCCTGTTACGTGGAATACCATGAATAACACTTAAACAGAATGAATGGTGTGTGTGTAATACCATGAATAACACTTAAACAGAATGAATGTGTGTGTGTGTGTGTGTGTGTGTTGCCTGCATGTGAAACATTGACTTCATTAAGGACAAATGATTGTACCTGATCCCGGTCTGGTTGAGATTCATCCTCCTGCAAAAGTGAACAGTTTCAGATGACATGTAACCAGCAACTCTTATTGAGAAAGTATAACAAAAACAAACCTCTGCATCCAAAAGTGACTCATCGTCATCAGCATAAGCCATGTTTGAAAGCAGAACCTATAACAGGTATTAAAAATATTATAAAGGATTCAATTAATACCAACTCTGGGTAAATATCTAAACCAAACCAAACCAAAAGCAGTATCGACATACAGAAATTAGACGAGGGAGGTATTCTTTTAAGTTCTCTGGCGGCAGTTGAGCATCAAAATACGCAGACCTGCCGAGCAAAATTTACTTTGAATCAACTATGAAGAAGATAAGCTCTGGAGGGAAAATAACAAAGATATCATCTTCAAGATACGGATCTAGCCACTGCTTAACAAAGTTACAAAAGAAATGGGGAAGCATAATATGGGAATTACCAGAATTCACATGATTCAAGAGCCACTTCTTCTTCAGGGTCCTTGTTCACTTGTAGCATGTATTCTATGACATTCCTGAGATGTGGCTGAATGAAAGAACATGTGTCAAATGAGAAACAGGATACCCACAGAAGATAGACCACAAAATGAGTTACAAATTTCACTGGCAAAGCATAGATGTATGGTTGAGTCAAAGTTCTAATAGATGACTGAGAACCAGTTATAAGAACCTTCTGATAAAAGAAGCAATACTAGAGAAACTTTACGATAATGTCTACATTAAATGCACAATGAGGTACAAACCTCTAAGAACGACGGACAGATTTCAATAAGCTGCACAAATGCTGCACAAACCTGCCAAACACAGAAAGGTGAAACATAATCATATACTAACTTTCACAAGAAAAAAAATGGGATTCTGATTAGATCATATGAAAGCCGAAGTGGAAAATTAAAGAAACAAGCTATCCAGAGCAAAAGCATAATCTGGGTTTTCTGTTTCTTATTATAGAGCAGGATACGTGGAAGTACAAAACCAGTTTTAGGTCTTCAAATTTTTATGGAATCTGATCAATACTACGAGACTAGACTAACACCAAAATGTCAAATGCTTAATTGGCCATCAAGCCGCATACTCCAAATGATTTACCAATTTTCTGACTTCTGAAGCAGGATCATTCGCAAGAACAAACAAACCCTGAAGATACGTATCCATGGAATGATATAAAGCCTGTAAAACATAAGACTGTTATAATCCATTTTCCTCCATATCATATACAAACTGAAGTTTGTAAAAGTGATTATCCATACTTACAGCAGGCATTATTATGATATATTCGTTTACGGAACCCAAGGCAAGCTTCTTCAGTAAAGTATGGGGCGATTGGAAAAACTGCTCAAACAAAACAAATCTAAAAATTAGTCTCACAAAAACTAATTCCAGAGGGAGAAAACTAATCAAACTGGACCTTGCATGCCTTTGTACTGACTCAACATATTTGTGTGACAAAAACAGAATCAGATACTCACTTGAAAGAACCTAGGGAGGAAAATGTTGATAGGGCGTTCTGCTAAGCCAGGCACTTCTGAGTCCAAGACTTGAGGAACATCCTCACAAACCTGTATCACAAATGATTTGAAGCACCAGTTTCCATAACTAAAACTTCAAAATAAACCCCAAAATTAACCTCACGGCTGCATTACTTGGGCTTAAGACTATGATTTGAATCAAGAAAAATAGAACTTTTGGCTGGTAACCACCAACATACCTTTGATAAAGCATCCATTGCTCCCTCCATATGATTCAGGTCATTACTGTCTAAACAATTTACAAGAGCTGGCAAAAGCTCAGGCCATCGAGAAACCCCCTCTAGCTGAACAATAACACTGATAATAGTTCCAACTGTTGTTCGAATTTGCCTGTCCGCTGCTCCCAAACAAGGCAGCAACTCTGACTTGATATACTTTTGGTTTTCTGAAGCCATTGATGCATATGCACCCCTTAGATTATTTTTCAGCAGCAACCCAGCAGCTTGTCTAACCTCTACGGACCTACCCTGATTATTTTACCAGATCACATTAGCTACGCTACATGAGTTTAGACATAAAACCAAACCTACTGAATAATAACCAGAACGACATTTTCCAAGAACAAATGTTTTCAACGTTCAACTCTCGAATTTCACCATGCATTCATTTCATTAGGGTCTCTAGAAACTTCGTATACAAAAAACACTGTTTTCTTGAGGTTCCAGTATAAGATAAATCAAAGTCAATTAGAAGACGAGGATCGACCAAACTACAAATGTCAGACAACAGAAGCACAAGCAGTAGGGACAAGATAAAACAAGATATGACCAATTCACGGACCACGGAAACTCAAAATCAGATTCGGAGAACTCAGGTCTCGGCAACCAAACCTATTCAAGATCCATAATTCTCCAATACATCAAAACAATCCTAAAGAAACGCAGAGTCTAGTAAACAGCGAACCAACAGAAACAAATAACGAAATGAAGAAAACAATCCTGAGCTCCAAAACTCGTGAAAAAAACAAGTTAGCTCAAGAAAAAGGCCAATCATCTCCACAAACAGATTTAGTCAATAGGCCGACAGAAACCACGGCCAGATCGTTTTCTCAGAAAACAAACAGAAAAAAGAAAGGAACCTCAGCGTGAACGAGGATGAAAGCGAGGTAGTTATTGAAATCGGGGAACTGAGAGAAGTGCTGAAGCTGCTGCCAAATCTGGGATTTGTCGACGGCGGAGGAAGGAGAAATCTGCTGCTCGAGGAGGCCGCAGATCCCCGCGAGACCATCCTCCCGGGGTTGCCACGACGCCGGAGCCGCCGCCATGAACGGTGAAAAACTGGTAAATTCGGTCGTCGAGAGAGGGCTGAGAAAAGGAATTTGATTCTTTGGACAGAACACAGCGGAATGTGGAAGACAGAGGAGGCTAAGTTTGGGTTTTGATGGGTTTAAATTTAATTTATTCATAAAAGTCGAAATGACTCTCTCTTTATATGTTTTTTTTCCTTAACTCTATCTTTTATTTACTGTAGCCTTTTTTTTATTTTTCATATATAAAAATTAAGGAGTAAAAATAACTTTTTATCCTCCTTTTGTTTTTCTTTCCTCTTTGGTAAATTTTGGGTATTGTCGAGCTTTGTTTTTCGGAGAGGTAAAAACCGGAATCATCCATTTTCGTAAATTTTAGATGTTTTAATTTTAATTGATGAGTAGTTGATTTAAAATAAATTTTCAATTTAATTTTTTATTTTAATAATGTATTTATAACAATTGAAACTTGGGAGAAAGAAAGACGCATTATAAATCAATAAATTTCATTTGAAGATATAAACAATGTTGTAATATGTTCCAAAATTAAAATTTTAAAATTTTAAATTATAATAAATTCTTTTGACACATCGAATGGAGATTATTAAAATTATAAAATTAATCTTTTATTTTAAAAATTGACATTTTATTCGAATAGTTTTATGAATTCTTTTTAAAATGATCGTATAACAACTTACATATTTATATGAAAGTTTGAATGTATTGGATATAAATATAAAAAGACTAATTGTATGAAATAAGATCACATTGATTAAGGTGAAAAAGGAATTGGTCTGATAAAGTCTAATCAATATTGTTGTGAACTCTAATAAAAAAATGAGTTGATTCGGTCTAACCATTTTTTAGTTGAGTTAGAAAATTTCAATCCATCCTAACTTACAATACACTTCAAAAAAAATGAGTTAGTTCCCCAGGTAAAACATATTATTAAAAAAATCTAAAATAATTGTTATCACGTTAGTATTGATATATCATCGTACGAAATATTATATGGGATGATCGTGTCATACACCTTTATGTTGGAGTGAGATTGGGAGCGAAGATTGGAAAGAAAACTATAAAGAAACAATGAATTGTTAAAATGCAGATAAAGGCGGCTCAAAGTTATTAAAACCGTTATGTTGGATTAAAAATATTGAGTTTAAAATTGGAGATATGATATATTTGTGAGTTCAAACCAAGTGAGTGAGATTAGGTATGATCGGATGAACAAGTTGTCACCACAGTTCACAGGTTCATTTAAGGGGATACAATATATTGAATTAGTCGTCCATCAATTGGAGTTACCACCATCAGAATGGATAAATGATGTGTTTCAATGTATCATTATTATGGAAGTTCTAATCAATACCTGAGAAAATACTGATAAAGCTACCAAAAATTCTAAAGCTGAGTAACATGTAAAGAGCGTCTTGTGTGCATTGTGGATTATCAAATTAAACCGTAAAGATGTGAGTAGGTTCCAATGATAAAGGTAGTGTGGAAGCATCATGCGTGGAAGGAGTGATATGAGAATCCAAGAAAAAGATGATGCACTAGTATCTAGATATTTTGAAGATGAGTAACATGGTTCTTTTATGCATTAAATGCAAATATCGTTTTAAGAATTAGAGGCATTGAATTCAAAGACGAATCCGTTAAGTTAGGGAGAATTATGAGGCCATAAGCTCAATATCATTATTAATGTGATAAAGATTACATAAATACACAGTAAACCTAAAGTTATTAAAAAATAAATTTACAGCAACCATTAAAGGTATGTATTATGGATTGATTATTCAAATTGATATGTAATAGGGGAAAATTGATTCGTATTGTTGTTAGTGATATCATCGCAAATCGTCAAGTCATTGAGAAAGACTAAGGTGATGATCTTTCCCACCAAAACTTAGTTTTTACTATTTTCCATTGTTGATTCGTGGAGAAATTCTTACATTCAAAATGAAACATGAACATGGTAGAATTTTTAGAAAATTCATAATCGGAAAATTAAGACGTTATAAGTGAAGATTACATCAAACCCTATAAACATTGTATGAGGATTCATGGTATGTAAATGAGTTCATTTTTATGAAACTTAAGTGGTTGGAGATGACCTAGAGATTAGCCGTTCGACCAAGTATCTGGGTCGGAGAACGTTGATGTTTTGGTTCGGTGTTGGATACGAATGAATTTTTTGTCTAGTATGCTCGATCGAGTGATTTCACACTCAAACCTTCAAAGTAGATATGTACGAATACGTTGATTAAGAGTTATCACGTGATGAGTATTGGGTCAATGACATCACTATTGCGACATTTGGATCAAGGGTCAGTGTGGTACCGTGCTGGGGTAGTGGTAACCTTTAGAGCGATAGAGCGATATGGTTAGTCAGGTTAATGGACCACTGGACCTACGAGTGTCGTACCGTGTTGGATTGTGGTAATTTTTCGAGCGACGAGACGTTGTATTATATCGATGGTTGGGTTAGTGTGACCTTGTGAGAACTTTAGTGTGTTACACTATACTGATGGTTGAAGTTAGTATGACCTTGTGAGAGCTTCAGTGTGCAATATTGTACTGATGGTTGTAGTCAATGTGACCTCACGAGAGTTTCAGTGTCCAATATTATACTGATGGCTAAGGTAAGTGTGATCTTGTGACAGTTTCAATGTGTTATGGCCTTTTAAACTTTGCTAGTGTATGTCTGAGTTAGAGTGATATGGACTCTACGAGTATGATTTGGTGCGATACTAATCTTAGACCTAAGGTACTCAGTCGGATCGGGTAGAGTTATTTTTATATTCATAATATGATGTGCATCTTTATTTTATGTTATTAATTGAGAGTGAGATAATAAGTGGCATGGAGTGTGTGCACCTATTGGTTTCACTGAGTATCTTTGTACTCATCTCTTTTGTGAATTGTCGTGGATTGACACATTATACCGACAAGAAAAAAAAGCAATGAGGTTGAGCAGCAGCAGAACCCAAAACGAACAAATGGGAGAGGCATACAATAGGTCTCCATAAGCTTTATTATGAATTTCGTATATATCTTGATTATGATTTATGAATTTTCTTTCGCAAAATGGTTCGAATAATTTTTATTTGAAATAAAATATATTTTTTTTACAAATGTGTTTGAAACATTACACATGTGACCATCTACTGAAGGTGATGGATGTGACTGTCTATTGAAGATGATTGAAGATATTTCTAGTCTTGAATGTAGTTCGGAACGAGAATGTTACAAAATACCAAATCGAAAACAGATAAAAGCAACATATTATATGTCATTTGTAATAGTCTTTACGTCTTCTTTTTTAATATAAATTTTATCAATTTTGAAAATTTATGTATTAAAGAAAAAATAATATACATTTATATATACTAAGATACATTTTATGTAATATATTGACAAATTTTTTGTCAAGAATCTATAAAAATCTTAAATCTGTAATATATTTTTTATACATATTTGTTTCAACCCAAAAATTGGAATTAAAGCTGGTTCAGAGGTAGGAGCCTATTTAACAAGGTTTAATTTCCTTGAGTTTTTATTAGATATGTTAATGTATGTATACAAGAAAATTATGTAACTAAACTCCTATAAATCAATAACAAATTCCAAATATATCTCCCAATACGCCCCTTCAAGTTGGGGCATGAAGGTCACGAGTATCCAACTTGGAATACAAAAATGATGTCCCAAGACTTTGGTGAAAATATCCCCCACCTGCTCGGATGAACGGACGTGTGCAGTTGCAATTAGTCCCGTTTGAGCTCATCCCGGACGTAATGACAGTCGAATTCTATATATTTAGTCTACTCGTGAAACACTGAGTTGGAGGCGATATGAAGCGCACCTTGTCTATCACAGAACATCTGCATGGGTCGTCGATGAGAAAACCCAAAGAAAAAAACGCATTAAGTCATTTGAGCTCGTAAGTGAATAAGGCCATCATGCAATACTCCGCTTCCACCGATGAGCATACGACTGTGGCCTATTTTTTGTCTTCCATGATATAGGAGAATCACCGAGGAACACAATTTTTCCTCCCATGGACCGACGTGAAATACAACAAGTCGCCCAGTCCGAGTCGCAATAATCGCGAAAGAATGTGTCAGAAGAAGATCGCATCCATATGCCTTATCCTAGAGACCATTTCAAATACCAAACAAGACGTGTCACAGCTAACTAATGGTCATCCCGGGGATTCTGTAGGAATTGAGACAAAATATGCACAACAAAACTCAGTTCGAGTCGAATGTGAGTCAAGTATAAGAGTCTCCCAATAAGTCATTTATATTGTGTCGAATCGTTGTATGGTGAATTAATGGACTACAGTAGCTTGTGATTTTGTTCAAGTGGTCTAGCAGTCGGCTTCGAACCAAGAAGACCACAATCCGAAATAATGTACATGACATACTTCCGTTGAGACAAGTAAAAACCTTCCTTTCCGCGAGACACCTCAATACCAAGAAAGTACTTGATCGGGCTAGATCCTACATGTAGAAATATGATAAAAAAAAATATACCTTAAAAACATCGAACTCCGTCAAGTTATTGCCTCCAATCAAGAGATCGTCAACGTAAACCAAGATATAATGTCAGGAAGAGCCACGGGTCAAACAAAATAATGAATAATCCGACCAAGATTGGGTGAAATCGTACCGAAAGAGATAAAATCGTACCGAAGGAGAGTCATGGTCAGTTTGTCAAACCAACACCGTGGGGCTTGACGCAACCCATAAAGAGACTTCCGCAGCCTGCAAACCATCCGAGAGTCGTCCACATGACATCTAGGTGGAGATTTCATGTCTACTTCCTTTTAGAGATCACCATGGAAAAAAGAGTTATTGACATCCATTTGATGGACGTGTCAATCATGAATTGTCGCAAGGCAGAGAAACAAAGGAACCGTGGTACACCATGGGGTTAAATGTTTCGTCATAATCTACGCCCTCTTTTTGATTGTTCCCCAAACTCACCAAATGAGCCTTGTGTCTTTCGATAGAACCGTACGAATTGTATTTGAGCTTAAAACACATCGACATCCAATAACTTTCTTCCCTCGAGGCAAAGACATCATCGTCCATGTTTTGTTCAACTCAAGAGGTTGGAGTTCTTTCTGCATTGCGTCTGTCCATTCATGATAACGAGATACTTCATTGAATAATTGCGACTCAGTGTGAGTAGATACTGCAGCCAAGAACGCTTCATGCGTATCTAAAAAATTAGCACATGTTACATTATTTTCTATGGGATATAACGACGTACCTGAGGAGGGCTGACCAGAGGAAGGTGAGATGCAAATGGGGTCTTTAAAACATCGAGCCGAATATGTAACGTAACATGCGAGTCGAACAGATCGAGTCTTAGTCCTCTGTCCACGACCGAGAAGACCAGAGGCAGACACATTATCGGTCGAGACAAGTATACCCAAACAGTACGCGAGAAGTCATCCACAATCGTAAGAAAATAGTAAGCTACAGTAGTAGAAGGGGTATTGTACGATCACACACATTGCAATGGATCAATGCCAAACAATCACTCGCTTTATTATCGCTTTCCAAAAAAGAATTGCGAGTTTGTTTCGCTCTAAAGCAAATGTCACACGAGTTTTTATTCACGGTCTTTATTTCAATATCAGAAAAAAGGTAAAAATTTCAATACTCTGTCTGACGGATGCCCGAGTCTTCGATGCCATAGGTGACGAGATTCAGAACAAACCACTTTATTAACCTGCACTAATACTATTCCTTTGAAGATATATACCCCATTGCATTCCTCACCCGCTCCAATCAGAGTCCTTATTGTATGGTCCTTAATAAGACACAAACGGTCCGCAAATGTAACAGTGCAAAAATTTTGTTTCAACAACTGAGCTACCGATATCAGAGTACAATGCAATGTGGGCACGTATAAGACATCACGTAAGTAAAAAAACACCACCAAAATGAATAGTGCCAATCTTAGTAGCTTCGGTCCAATGTTCATTCGAGAGACCCACGGAACAAGACTTCAAA
This sequence comes from Gynandropsis gynandra, assembly GCA_036759665.1. Classification (NCBI taxonomy): domain Eukaryota; kingdom Viridiplantae; phylum Streptophyta; class Magnoliopsida; order Brassicales; family Cleomaceae; genus Gynandropsis; species Gynandropsis gynandra. The sequence continues at coordinate 4,834,070 of CM071874.1, read as the reverse complement.
TCGGTAACCAATTCGAAAAGCGGAAGAAACCCCATCTTATGGTGCGAAGCACTGGAGTCTATTAAAAAATTTGTATCGTACTTCTTCCCAGAGTGATGATCATCAGCTTGTCACGACGACTTCAACTTGAGCATATTCATGAGGATTACCCATTGTTCATCATTGAAACCAAAAAGATTGTTTCGGTCGAGCTTTCTTGATTATTTCCGCTTCCTGGTTTAGCCGCAACATGTACTGCATTGACACAAGCATACGACTCGCGCTTCTCCAGAGGAAGAGCCTTTGTTTTTGCTTCGTCCTTCGTCCCTTCACCACCAGAGTTGCAATTTTGTTCCTCCCACCAATCGGGATAACCGATCAATTTAAAACATGAAGAGGCATTATGTCCTGATTTTCGACAATTCGAGCAGATCTTGGTCTTGTCCTTTGCTTGAGCAGTCATCGTCGTCTCCAGAGTCAGGGTCGCAATCAGGTGTGAGTCGTATCACACTTTGCTAACATTTTTTCTGAATCACCATCGAATAGATATGATTGAGATTCAGAAGAGGTTTCATGGCTAGAATGGTTGAGCGAATGGTGCCAAAACGAGAAGCATCAAGGCCTAACAAAAACTGGTGCACTCTTTCTTCCTCCATGTCCCGAAGCAACCCGACCGTCAATTCAGCGCATTGACAACATCTACAGGTGCACAGATGGAGAGGTTTATATACGTCAATTTCGTCCCACAATTTCTTCAATCGCCCAAAGTAAATTTGGACTGTTTGTCCCTAGTGTCGACAGCCAAGGAGTTCCGATCGTATCTGGTGTACACGCGGACCGTTCCCCACAAAAAATATGTGCTTCAAGTCTTCCCATACGTCATGCACGTCCTCAACAATAGTGATCATCGATCTTAGCTGAGGTTCAATCGTATTGAATATCCATTCTACGAGCATGGAGTTCACAGGTCCTCATTCCACAAATTATGTATCTTTGAGACGAGGACGTTTGATTGTCCCATTGATGAATCCCCAATTTTTGTTTGGTATTTAGCACATGACGAACATGCATCGCCCATTATTCGTAGTTGCAATCTCCATACAACTGGACTGGCGTAATCATAGTGCTTGGCCCCTCCGAAGGATGAAGGTAATACGGAGAGTAAATAAAGATCTATCTTCCCTGCTTTGCCCCTGTCTGCGCCCAAGAATCGTATCTGCATCTTCTTGTCTTTCATGGGTCACGGAAGCACCAGCAGATTCGTTTGTGCTCATGGTGACAAAAAAACAATTTTCATTGGAAAATATCATCGTCGGTTGATTCAGTATCGCAAATCCAGTTAAGAGAGGAAAACAAAGAGATCTATCGTCATCTTCGTTGAGAAAGGATCAAGGTGGGGAGGAAAAGTCAAGGCGAGAAGGTTTCTGGGTAATTTGCAGAAGGTTGCTCGGTACGAGGATACATAGCCTATTTCTTCTTCATAGAAATCGGTATCGCAGATCTTGTATCCTCGCCAGGTGCTCCAGTCACAAATCTCTTTGTCTGTATCAGAAATCTGTATCGCTAGGGGCTCCAGTCACAAATCTGTATCATAAAGATAAGATCTTTTGTATCCTCTTCACAGAAACCGGAAAGAGGAAGTCTTTGTATCCTCTTTTGTATCCTTTCGTAAACGAGAGGTCGGGAGTTCGATCCTCGTCAGGGAGTTCGGTCATGGGCGACATATCTGTCTAATTGATCCTCGCCGAGAGCTCCAGTGAACTGTAGCTGTAGTTCAATGTTTTGATCCTACGTGAAGGTCCATAGTTCGATCCTACATGGGGGCACCAGTCAAGATCTTATTCCGGCGGAAGGTGATCGAAGAATATGACAAGGGAAGGAAACCAGGAAAATCGATCCAAAGTTCAATTTCTATCTCACCGCACTTAACGTTTAAATAAAACCAAAAACATCTTTTTAAAAAAAAAAAACTCTAATATCATAACAAAGTTTAATTCTCCTTGAATTTTCATTAAATATGTCAATGTATATATACAAGAAAATTATGTAACTAAACTCCTACAAATCAACAACAAATTCCAAATATATCTCTCAATACTATTTACGTCCCTAATATTGAAAATGGAATCGGTTGAACTCCGGTACGATGACCGGTTTATAAGAAATAACCAAACCGGGGGAGGTACAACAAAGCACATGAGCGTGAACCAAAAGATTATACTAAGTCGTGAGTTAGCTTTAAGCAGTGGGACCCAAAATTATTGGCCGCATCTTTTGGTGCTTCGATCATCTCACTCACTGGGTCCGATTGCACGAGCATTGACCATCATCAACACATCTCACGGTGGGATTCTCAAGCATTTACCCCACATTTAAAAAAACAAAATCTTATTTTATCCTAAAATGTCAATTTAATCCATTCTAAATAAACATATGAAATTATTATGTTTTTATATTTGAATATCATATTGATTATACAATTCTAAATAAAATATTAACTTCCAAATATTTCAAAATAAAATATTTGGTTTTAGAATTATAAAGTATTCGTTCACAAGTCAATACAAAATCACAGATTATAAATAAATTTATTATAATTTTGAAAATTAATTTTGTATTGCCAAATATTCTAAGGATTTATATTTTGATTTATAAATATAACAATTTATATATTTATATTAAAATTTAAAAATAATTTATATATTTATATAAAATTTTCCCTGAAACATATACACATCAGTGCTCCAGAAAATGTTGGTATTAGTCGGATCAAGACTCTACTGTTAGCTTCTAAATACCTAGTATACATAAAAGAAAAAGATATTGTAAAAATATATAAATATTATTATTCTTTAAATTGATAATATTTTTTCTATAATATATCACATTATTATTTATACAAAAGGAAATAAAAGAAGACAAACCATAAATAATAACGTAAGAAAATTACACATTTTTATTCAATTTTAATATTAAAAATATTTTAATAAGATCAAACTTCATTAACATAATTAAATTATTAATAAGTAAAAAAGTGAAACTATTATATATTATTAAAACCATTTATACGTCTAAATGAACAACGTATATACTTAAATTGCTTAAATATGTTTAAACTTTCAAAACAAAAATCTAAACAATTTAATATACTCTAATGTATAGATTAAGCACCTGAGAAATAGAAGAAAGTACCCAATTGTAGGGTGGAAAGGAAACCATCTAAACGTTTATTGTTTGGAGAAATCATATAAATCCTATACTTGGGTGGAATAATAAAAGGGCAGGGGAATGTTGACTGAAGTGGGTTATTATTATCGGAAGCTTTTTTCTTAAGAAGTAACAAAAAGCTCACCGATTTATTTATTTTTTTTATAGACAAGACATCTCTGTGCTTTTTTCTTTACTTGCTCTTGTCAAATCTCAGTGAGCTTTTGGAGATGATGATGATTATTATGAGAGGCGAGTGACAAAGGATTTTGAAAACTTGAAAACTCTTTATTTATTTTCTCCATATCCCACTCCCATTGTATTTGTATGTTATTGCTACTTATGTTCATTAATGCCCCTAAGATATGATATACATGTGTAAATGCAATAAAATTATTGTCAAAGGATATACTTGTAAATTCAGGTTGTTGAGATTTGTAAGGAGCAGAAGTTTAAATGAGAAAAAATTCAAAGAGTCAACGAGAAGTTTGGGGAGAAGAAGATGGAGTTAAAAGTGGATCCAGAGAAGTCAAGACTGATGGAAATCAGCAAGGAAGTGCGGCTGGAAAACCGGAAGGTGAATTGAGCACGGACGAAGATAGATAAATTAACTCGATAATGAGATAAGGTTAACTTATCTGGGAAAAATATCGAAGAAGTACTTGAAATAGAGCAGAAACAATTCTCAGGGTTTTAAGTGTACTTAGAGCGATATTGTATGAAAGTGAGTGAAACAGTTTAGTGTTTATTTACATCTAACTCAAGGGGAGTTATCTGCGGAAATCTTTATTACTTTGTAAAAATGAGTAAGTGTACTTAAAGATTGATTGGTAAATAAAACTAGTATTGTTTTGAGTATTTTGGTCTCTTCAAATTAACGATCAACCAAGTTGTCTGTCTACAAGTTTTTCAATTCGTATCAGAGCATGTAACCTAAAAATTAGAGCAATTCTAAGATCAGATTCGAGATCCTAGAAGACAACAATATGGAAGGACCACGAGATCTGTACGCCTTTGGAAAACCCGTCATACTTGATTCATCTAATTATGGTTATTGGAAAGTAAAAATGAGAGCAAGCATAAGAGGAATCAATGAAGATGCTTGGAGTGCTGTGAAAAATGGGTGGAATCCACCAACTGTAATTGATGGAAATGGAAATGTCAAAGAAAAACCATCAGATTAATGGACGTCCAGTGAGAAAAGAAGTTCGACGTTCAATGCTAAAGCTTTAACAACTATTTTTTCATCTGTAGACATAAATGAGTTTAAGCAAATTCAAGGTTGTGAATATGCAAAAGATGCATGGGATACTGTAGAGACTATTCATGAAGGAACTACCAGTGTCAAAAGAACACGTCTAGATATTCTAGAACATCAGTTTGAGAAACTGGAAATGGGTGAGTATGAAAGTGTTAAGGAATTCAGTGGTCGAATGAATGCAATTGCCAACGAAGTAAGTGTACTTGGATAGAATCTTGATGATAAGAAGCTTGTCAAAAAGTTACTCATATGTCTACCAAAGAAATTTCGCACAAAAGGTTGCAATGAATATGTCATTGAATACTGATACTACAAGTTTTAAAGAAATAGTTGGAATTTTAGCAGCATATGAATTTGAACTTCAACTCGAACAAGGAGATACAACAAAAGAGGGAAGCAAAGGGGTTGTTCTACAGGCTACAACAGAAAATTCCAAACTCGATAATCTTGAATAAAATATTGTCTTACTGACCAGAAGATTTGGAAAGTTTATGAAAAAGCGCTTAGGAGTGAGAAAATCGTCTACTGATGAAACTGGAAATAAAAAGGACAACAAATCCGGAGCTCAATACCATGAGTGTAAAGAGTTTGGTCATTTCAATCCAATTGACCCAGTATCACAAAAAGAGAAAGTATGCTGAAAAATCTACGAGAAACACAATGTTACAAATGTAAAGGGTTTGGGCATACCAAGAATGAATGTGCGGATGGAAACTATATTAAGGGAAAATCACTAATCATGTTTAGTGAATCAAGTTCGGAATCTGAAGATGAAAATGAAGAAGAACAGTCAAGTTTTGTTGTGTTCATTGGAATCATTGATGAGACTGACAAAGGAAGTGACAAAGATGAAATTGAAGAAGAGGAAGATGAAGTAGATGTAGAGACTATCTACAATGAGTGGCTGAAAATGAGCAAACTAAATATTCAACTGGTCAAGACTAATGAGAAACTGGAAGCTCAAATTCAAGAAATGAAGCAAAAAGTAGTGCTGAAGGAAGAAGAAGTGTGTTTTGTCAAAAGCCAACTTGAGGAAACAAATAAGCAATTGAAAATGCTTTCAAATGGCACTGACAAACTGAATCATCTGCTTTCAATGGGCAAAAGAAAAGGAGATAACCATGAAATTGGTTATATGGGAAAATCAAGTGGCACAGAAAATAAATTTGTTTCTGGAGGTGATCTGCAAGAGGATATGAAACAGAAAGAAAAACAGCAATCATGCAATACACTCAATAAGGATCATGGCTTCAAAGACTTCAAGACAAGCAGAAATGAAAATCATCATTTTCATAGGTACAATTCCAATAGACAGTATCAGTTACTACATCACGGCTACAACACTGGAAGGACACGTCAGATACGAATTCACGGACATAAGATTGGAAGAAGATATCAAAGTGCAAATCAAAAGAGAACTTCGGTGACATGTTACTTTTATGGAATCAGAGGACACACAGATCATATGGTACAAAAAATTCAGGTATGACTCACGTAAATCCCCTAAATTTAAACAAGTTTGGATAAAGAAGAGTGATTTATATTGCAATGTTGTCTACATTTCTGCACAAAAAGAAAAATCTAACATATGGTACTTTGATAGTGGTTGCTCTAGACATATGGCAGGTACAAGAGAACTCCTTTCAAAATTTTACAGAAATAAAAAATGCAGGTAGTGTTATTTTCGGTGATGGAAACAAAGGAAAGATTCTTGGAAAAGGCAATATAAACTCGCCAGGACAGTCTGCTTTGAAAAATGTGCAATATGTAGCGGGTTTCACAGCTAATCTGATTAGCATAAGTCAATTGTGTGACATCAATCATCGGGTTCAATTTATTAATAAAGAATGCCAAGTGATGAATTCTGACAACAAGTGTATACTTACAGGTTCACGTTCTTCAAACAACTGCTATGTGTGGAGTGAAGAGAAAATTTGTATGAAGGCAACAGATGATGTACTATCCTTGTGGCATCAACGATTAGGACATGTGAACTATATATCTCTGGTGAAACTATCAAGTTCAACTGCTTTCAGAGGTATTCCTAAATTAAAATTGGATAAAATATAAGTCTATAAACCATGTCAATTAGGAAAATATTTGAAAGTACATCACAAGAATATGATTGACGTGAAGACTGATAAAATTTTGGAGCTGGTACACATGGATTTGATGGGTCCAATGAGAACGAAAAGCTTTAGAGGAAAGAGATACATTTTTATGGTGTTTGATGCTTTTTCTAGGTACACTTGGGTGAAAGTTTTAAGAGAAAAATCGGATACATTTGAACTATTTCATTTCTTGTTTCTTCAACTGAAAAACATAAAAGGGTGTATTGAAAGAATCAGGAGTGATCACGGGAAGGAATTTGAAAATCAATTATTTCAGAACTTCTGTAAAAAATATGGCATCATTCATGAATTTTCTGCGCCCGAAACACCACAACAGAATGGTGTTGTTGAGAGAAAGAATAGAACGCTGCAAGAGAGCAATGCTACATGGGAAATCTATCTCTATCAGGTTTTGGACTGAAGCTATAAATACTGCATGTTACATCATTAATCGTGTGTATATCCGATCAGGTATGTCAAAAACTCTTTATGGACTATGAAAAGGTAAGAGCCCGAACCTAAGCTATTTTCATGTTTTTGGGTGCACTTGTTATGTGTTGAACGACAAAGACTGTTTGGGTAAATTTGACGCCAAGAGTGATGAAAGAATATTTTTTGGTTATGATAACAATACAACTGCATTCAGAATATTTAACTTGCGTACCAGAAAAGTTGTTGAATCTATGAATGTGGTATTTGATGAAGATCATCTAATTGACAGTGTTATTTTCCCGTTTTCCACAGATACAGTACAAGAACAGTCAGAATCAGCTACTGACCATTCCAGTGTACCTATTGAACAAGTTGTTGCTGAAAGTGAAACATATGGAGATTATTCTAAATACGACAATCACAGAACTAGCATGGAAAAAACAATGGTGCATAAAAATCATTCAATAGAAGATGTCATAGGAAACATTGAAGATGGTAGGAAAACACGAAATAAACCAAGGGTAAATTATCATGATATGGTTAAATTTATGTTTTACGTCGCAAATAGAACTCAAGTGTGTTCGTGATGTCTTAGATGATGAATCCTGGATAAAGGTCATGCATGAAGAGTTAGAACAATTCGTTAGGAATGATGTCTGGACTTTGGTTCCTCGTCCAGTGGATTTGAATGTGATCGGCACAAAATGGATATTTAAAAATAAAACTAACGAATAGGGTGAAATTGTCAGGAACAAGGCGAGATTAGTTGCACAAGGTTATACACAAGTCGAAGGTGTTGAATTTGATGAAACTTTTGCTCCTATTGCTAGATTAGAGTCAATTCGACTACTACTTGGTGTTGCATGTTTCTTTGGTTTTAAATTATTTTAGATGGATGTTAAAAGTGCATTTCTAAATGGTATACTTCAAGAGGAGGTTTACGTCGAACAACCAAAAGGTTTCGAAGATCCGCATCATCCAGATTATGTGTACAAACTGAAGAAGGCCCTGTACGGATTGAAGCAAGCCCTACGTGCTTGGTATGAACAACTGACAAGCTTTTTGATCCAGAACTGCTACAAGAGAGGGGGAGTTGACAAAACTTGTTTATTCATAATTCTGATGATATTTTGTTAGTTGTGCAGATTTATATAGATGACATTGTTTTTTATTCTAAATCGCAGGATAAAGTAAATTGGTTTGTTCAAACAATTAAGCAAGAATTCTAGATGAGTATGTTTGGTGACCTAAGTTATTTTATTGGCTTGTAGGTGAAATAATTTGACGATGGATTATTCATATCTTAGAGCAAATATGCTAAAAATCTGGTGAAAAGGTTTGAATTAGATTACAGCAAGTCAGCTAGTACTCCCATGTCAACAACAACTAAGTTGAGAAAAGATTCGGATGGAGAAAATGTCGAAGTGAAACTTTATAGGAGTATGTTTGGAAGTTTACTCTATCTTACTGCAAGTAGACCTGATTTATGTTTGAGTGTAGGGATCTACGCCAGATATCAAGCAAAATCGAAAAAATCTCATTTGTTGGCTGTGAAACGAATAATCAAATAAGTCAAAGGTACAACAGAATATGGAATTTTGTATACCAGAGATATTAATTGTGAACTTGCTAGTTTTAGTGATGCTAATTGGGAAAGCAATGCGGATGACAGAAAAAGCACGTCTGGAGGTTATTTCCTTCTTGGAAACAATTTAGTTTCTTGGCACAGTAAAGAGTAGAATTCAACGTCATTATTACAGTTGCGACTGAATACATTGCCTTGGGGAGTTGTTGACTCAACTCTTATGGATGAACCAGATGCTAATGGACTACGGTATGAGGTCTAAAACCTTTGTTGCATGGTGTGATAATACTAGTGCTACAGATATCTCAAAAAATCCTGTTCAGTATTCCAGAACAAAGCATATCGAAATAAAACATCATTTTTTAAGAGAGAAGGTTGAACAAAAACAAATGAAAGTGGAATATGTACCTACGGAACGTCAGCTAGCAGATATCTTCACAAAACCTTTGGATTTAAATCGGTTTGTTTCTCTAAGAAAATCACTTGGTGTTTGTGAGTTTTGATGATTTTGTTGACATAAGTGATAAGTTGATGAATTTTTTCAGAATTATTGATGATCTTACGAAGAAAACGGAAAATAAGAGTTTGCATGGTTTAAGTACACTTAGATGACTCATGCTCAGCTTATTGGATATTGCTATGTTTCTGTCTTCACAAGTTTCCTGTCTAGCGACTTAAGTGCACTTCATTGTATCACTTACTCCTCTAACAACTTTTACACTTATTTCTGTGCAGATGTAAGAAAAGTATGTTATGAGTATATGCTCGGCTCTAAATTGGAAGATATTCAGTTTCAGTTATAACGTTCTATGATACAAAGCTAAGTTAAGTTTACATACTCCTCAATGTCAAATTTATTTACATAAGAGTATACATAAAAGAATGGATAATCAAGGAACTTGTTATATGAACAAAATGATATTTATACAACGTCCTAGAGGCTGTTGCACAATTTAAAAAAATGGAGATAGAATCTTTGTTGAAGCTTGTTTTTAAGTGAAAAACAATATTGCGTAAGCGTACTTAAATGGTCAGTCTTGTGCTTTATTTGACTAACGCTTAACGGTCTGATTTATTTTGAATTTTTATCATTCTTAACAGCTTATTTTAAACACCTTCAATCAACAAGCAAATTTAGCACTTGAGTGTTTTCCCTTAAAGCATGGCGGTTTTCTGAAAAATGGTTTTTGAGGATTGATATTTTGGTGGCTAGTGTGTCAGTTATTTTCCTTATTTTTGAAATCATTCTTTTTCGTCTAAACCGCAGCTACACTTCTCTCTCTTTAAAGTGCTACATTTAACTCATTTTTTGAAATTTCGAAACCCTAACTTTTGTTTGAGAGAGGAAGGAGAACAATCTTTCTTTACAGTCCATTTCACAAATCAAGAGAGGAAAAATGACAACCAGAAGCGGCAGATTTCTAGGTCTCGATGACGATGATACTCTCATGCTCAACAATAAACCAATCCGCAAGGGAGACCTGGTATTTATAACCAATCCTCCAATGGTGAACGGGAAGAAATACAAAATTCTGGTAACAAAGCATTTTGCCCCCAACAAACGACAAAATCAACGCTCCAATGCCCCATCCATGGTTCATACACTTACCATCTCTGAACCGAGACAAGGTTCATCTTCTAGCTCAACGCCGCTGAGAGAAGCTCAAACAAATGTGCAGAATCCAGAAAAATCTGGTCCGTCATCTCCAAGACAAGGTACCCATTTATCTCCTTCGAAAGCATTTTCTCACAAATCGTATAAAGAGTCATATGTTAATAGGTTTAAGACTCTCAAGGAAAGAGAGATATTCTCATAAAGGGATCTAAGTGTTAACCAGTTCAAGCATCTGGATATCTGGAAATTGTTAGTTGATCGGAAACTAACGCACAGAGTGACATCTGTCGTACCTGTATGCAAAGAGTTGGTGTATGAGTTCTACGCCAATCTCACCCCTGAAATTGAGAATCCTGGCTCTATGATATTTGGAATGACATATGTCCGGGGTAGGATAATTAAATTTGATGCAGAAGTTATTAACAAATTTTTTGGAACGTCAAATGTGGAGATCACTCGAACGAAGGAACTCCAAATTGATCTGGACATGGATAAAGTCACAAAAGAGCTTACCGATGGTAATCTGATACAGTGGCCTGGAAAAATTCCAAATTCTAAACTACAGTGGGAATATGCCTTGCTGAATAAGATATGTCATACCAATTGGGTCCCCAATAAGAAGACAGATGGAATCCGGCAAGACACAGCCACCTTTCTCTACTGCTTAAAGAATGATATCCAAATAAACTTTGGAAAAGTGTTTCTGGACTCTATTGTGGGTCTTGGTTTATCGAATTCCACAAAGTTTATTCTGTCATTTTTGTGTTTGATTCAGAAAATTCTGAGTCAACAAGTCCCGGATATCATTGGTTCTGAGGAAGTACGAGAAAATATTCCTCCATGGATCATATTAAAGAAGAGGTACATGGCTAAGATACCGTCGTCGGATGCCAATGACACTCCTGGTGGTGGTGTAGTTCAAGAACTCTTCCAGTTAAAACAGAAGATCACCACGATGCAGTCTACCTTAGAGGCTGCTCAGAAGTCGGTCACTGGGCTTCTGAAGCGTTATCAGAGTAAACGCGTGTAGTTTTTCTTTATGTCATATTCTGCTGCTTGTTTTCTGTTTTTTGATGTTTTTTGTTTGAATTTCTTATCACAAAAACAGGGGGAGAACTACAGGACGATGAGGAACGAGTGGAACAGACGACAAACAAGGCAAAGAGAAAAATACCAAGGAACTGATATGTTCCTTAGTATACACAGATTTTTTTAAGTGCACTTACGAACAAAATCTATTTTGAGTGTACTTAATTACATCTATGGTTGAACTTATTTGTGTTGCTTGGTACTGCGCTATGGTTACTGTTTGGTATTGATATGCTTAAATCTTTACTGCATTGTGATTGAATTCTGTATGCTGATTGACGTGTGTTTATGTGATAAAAATTCAAAGGGGAGAATGTAAATGCAATAAAATTAGTGTCGTAGGATATATTTGTAAATTCAGGATGTTGAGACTTGCAAGGAGCAGAAGTTCAAATGAGGAGAAATTCGAGGAGTCAACGAGAAGTTTGGAGAGAAGAAGATGGAGTCAAAAGTGGATCCAGAGAAGTCAAGACTGGTGGAAATCAGCAAGGAAGTGCGGCTGGAAAACCGGAAGGTGAGCTTTGCACGGGCGAAGATAGATAAGTTAACTCGATGATGAGATGAGGTTAACTTATCTGGGAAAAATATCGAAGAAGTACTTGAAACAGAGCAGAAGCAGTTCTTCGGGTTTAAGTGTACTTAGAGCGATATTGTATGAAAGTGAGTGAAACAGTTTAGTGTTTATTTACATCTAACTCAGGGGAGTTATCTGCGGATATCTTTAATACTTTGTAAAAGCGAACAACTGTACTTAAAGATTGATTGATAAATAAAACTAATATTGTTTTGAGTATTTTGGTCTCTTCAAATTAACGATCAACCAAGTTGTCAGTCTACAAGTTTTTCAACATGAAAATCAGTAAAGTGTATGCATTACAAATTGGATTCTTCAATGGATTTTAGATTATTGATATTGGAACGATGAAAAAATAAACTATTACAAATTGTTGATATTTTTAATAGACATTTTTTTCTTGAAAATTATGAACTAATTATCGTTTGTTAATTTGTGTGTTGTTGATATATTTCAATGATCATCATTAAAATGTTTACCAACTAATCAATTTTGACATTAAGTTGCGTAAATATTGAGGTAAAAACAAAACAATCTTTATGTTCCATTTTTTGTAATCATTAGTGATCTTTTTCCATAACATTTACAAAGTTTCTCTAAAAATCTAAAAAATTGATAGAATACGCACAATGATTTTGTCCCGATATTTGGTAAAATCCATTTTTATTTATGAATTTAACATAATCAAATATACCTTGAGTTTCTATAAGAACACATTAAGAATAATTCGGTCATAATTAATTCCATAAATAAATATAAAAATTCAAGTTTTATCCAATCTTATATATAAGAAATCATTATTTATGGTCTAATTGATATTAGACAAGACAATTTGAGGTTTTTTCTTACGTCTAAGTTCGGTTTTGGAATCTAAACATCAACAATCGGAGATTCAATATTAAAATATTTAAATAGATACGAATCAGATTCTAATATCATATCAAAATAGATTTAAATTTAACTAATCGTATATATTAACTAAAGAGTTTAAGATTACTTTTATTTATATATATATATATATTCACGATCCATGTCATAATTAATATGATATAAAAGATTATAACCAATACATAGATATACGATTCAAAAATCAAGTGCACTCTCTTTGTAAGAATTAATTTAAATTATGTTGTTCACTCTCTTTGTAAGAATGAATTCAAAAATCAAAGAGCCTTCACTTTGTAAGAATTAATTTAAATTATGTTGTTCTCACTTCTACCTCCTCTACAAACTCAACGAGATTCCCACTTTAGCCTCTGCCTATTAAGGGTCTTGGACAAACTATCCTAAGATTTTAATTAGACTCAAAATCCGTCTCAATCAGATTAAAAATATTCGAAGTGTGAATTAGGATGATACAACTATAAAATCTACAGAATTTGAGTTTGGACTTTTTACGTTCGTAAATGGATATCCACAAACATCTCGTAATATTTACAAAATCATTTTATTTTTATAATAATTACGAAAATTTCATTAGAAATAGATTCAACATAGACTAGATACCCAAATCAATATACCCTATTAATATTTCGTGTTAGCATATTATTGATGATACCAACCAAATTTTCGGATATTTAGAAATTGAGCATCCATGTGTTATGTAACGGATACAAAAAATAATACTCGTTCAGATTCAGATACCTAAAACTCACGATACACAAATTGATAAGAACCAGAAACATAAAAATACAAGAATTCGAGGACAAGTCTCATATTTATGTACTTTGTTGCATAACCACACAAAAGATTGAGAGACATGGACTAAACAGTCGCAATCATCCCAACAAGAAGACCCAAAAAAAGAAAGTTTTTTTTGTAGTCTCAGCGAGCTGCTTCGACCAAATCATTCAAATGTACAATTCGTCATCGTCTTATCCATTACCGTCTCCTTCAAAACAGGACAAACCCTTGATGTAAGATTGGTTTTCAGCTTTTTTTATATTCTCTCCATAAGCCACAAGATCTCTATACATCTTCAGAGAAGCCTTGGAGAATTCTGTTATGGACTCGAAAACAGCTGAAAACCCTGTCTGAAATCCATTCAGTGTAATCCTCTGTGTTTCTTGCATGTAATTGTGGTGTTTCTCCTTCTCCATTTCCAGTTTTTTCCTGAGAAAATCCAACTGGTCGTTCTTTTCTGACATGTACTCACTCTGGTTTTCCATATTTGATTCTGATTTTTCTTCGCTCGACTTGAACTCCAAAAGCTGAATCTCTACCTTCTGAAGGGTTACTGTTCTTCTATCGAATTCCTTTGCTAAACCATCGACTTTCCTTTTCTGTTGTTGCTCTTCTCCTTGTTGAGTCCATAATGCCCTAACATCCTTTGCAAAGCTTTCTAACGTAAAGGCTACGCCTTTATATGGTAACATCTCCATGAAAGCTAACCAGTCTCGGCACATTATAAGCAACGGAGGCCCACTTGCTTGGATGGGCACAGCCGAACCTCTTCCCCTTGAGTAAAACTCAACTTCAGGAACCAAGAATTTGCTTAACCAACCGTGAAGAGCTTCTACATAAGCTCTCAGTGCAGAGATATATCGAGTGAAGCATTCGCGCCAGTTTAACAACTCAGCCTCTAGCTGCAAGGTGGCTAAACGGTGAGAGTCATTACAGAACTTGCCATATGTAGGGCAAGCAAAAGTCCTCACTTCATGCAGAATCTTGCTCTGGGTTTCATGTGAATCCATCATAACTCTCCATGTTTGTGTCAGGCTGCATCATGGGAAGAGACTAAATCAAAATCCCATGATGAGAACCATACCCGAAAAAGGAAAAATAGTCAAAAACATACCCTTTTAACAACTCTATGATCTGAGGTTGTAACTCTTCATCCCTCAAAACTTGAATTCTCTTGGAAATTGTCTCGGCGCTTCGAATTGCAACTAAGATCCTCGCATATAGATCTTTAACCGAAGCTCTGGTTTTGTCTGCAGTGAGATCATCGTATCCTTTAGCGTCCTGGTTCCTCAATCTCGCACATTTTTTCTCATAAAGCTTCCTTGTACTATCTCCGGCCTGAGATAACAAAATCAAACAGGATAAAGACCATAGCTTTTGTACACGAGAAATCCATCGAAATGGAAATGCAATTGAACTCACCTTAACCTCTTCAAAGAGTTTTTTTTCCCAAGCATATATCCTTTCAAGAGTTAGAGAATGGCTCCCAGACTCCATTCCTCCAAAATCATCAAACAAATCATTGCTATATTCTGTCCACGTCGAGCTGGTTTTGGAACTTGACGCTGCAAGACTCTTACAAGAAGAAGGCTTCAAAGATGTTGAGCGTTGCCACGTAATAGCTTGTATTAGTTTTGTAGAGTTTTCTGCGATTAATCAAGTGATAAACGAGTAATCACCATCAGAGGGCAATGCACATGTGGCGAGCATAGCTTTGCCATAAAATTCTGCCTACTCCTTACAAATGTAGACATTCAATATGGGTTTGCAAAGGAAAAGTGGTAAAGAACAATCTAGGGAACAAAAAGACAAAGCGGCCATAGAAGTTTTATTTAACTGCATTCATCAACAGTAAAATCATCATTAAACGCCAAAAGCAAAGCAAGATTACAGATTTACAACGTCATAGTTGGTGGCTAAAACACAAGTCTTGGTTTGGCCAGGACAAGTAAAACCGAAGAAGCTAAAAAAGGAAACACAAGAAGTCTTTTTAACTTTTGTTAGAAAGGAAACAGGGCAACCACCGCAGCATAACGTTTAAAAGAATCAACTTTTGAAACCAACTTGCTGAAAATTCTGAGGTTAAACAGAGTAAAAACCAACAATGAGTGAACAAATGGATCATTCCAAGGTTAAACACAACAAAAACCAACAATGATTGAGCAAATGGATAAGGCTAACACTTCCATTAAAAGTTATGCTACTTTAATGGAAAACCCACCTCTGATTTCTTCCATACCAGTCTCCAACTTGGTCAGGTTTGCCTCCAGCATTCTCGATACATCTTTGCCAGAGTTATAAGCCCTAACAAAGTAATCCTCAATGTCTTTCAATGCATCAAGAAGCTCTCTTCCCATTTCAGGGTTATCTATAACTGTAAGACTCTTCTGTTCTGTTTGATTCTGATTATTGACATTGTTAGACTTATCATACACCACCTTCAAAAACTCATCACCATTGTTCTCATTATGCACTTTGTTAGTATTAGTACCACATTTTTCTTCAACAGACACTACTTTCTTCTCTTCTCCTTCTTCCTCTAACTCTGGAATCCCTTCTTGTTCCCTAACAACCCTCAAATGATCATCCTCATCATCGTTATGACATCTCTGGTAAGGATTCACAGCCTCAGCCCTCATTGATTCAAAAGGGTAGAAAAAATCCCAACCAAAATCCCTTGGTGGAGAGGGCATTGGTGGAGGCATTTGCATGTAGAAATACCCAAAAGCTTGCTCTTTCTCTTCTTGTTTCTCCACCTCACACTTCACCTCTTCCTTTTCTTCTTCTTCTTCTTCTTCCTCTTCTTCGTCTGAAGAAGAAAATGGAGTTGACGACCCACAAGACTTACACTTAATGGCTTCATGGTTTGCCTTTGAAGGCGTCTGTTGGAGGAACATAGGGTTTGTTATGACTTTCTGGTGATCACTTGGTGGCAATGGCGGCGAAGGAGGACATGGAGGAGAGAAAGTGATGAATAATGGTGAAGGAGGAGAAGAGTGTCTTGCCACGAATAGTTTAATGGCGGCTGAAACAGCGTAGAGAGATTGACAGTACCTGCAATGTGCATCTGCAAGTGCATATCTTTTCTCTACTGCTAACTTTATCAACCGTTTTCTTTCTCTGCAAATGGTCACAGCTTCTTCTTCCTCAAACCTTGAGGCAACACATCCCATTTTATTTCTCTGTTTCTCCAACAAAACCCCTCACAGTTACAGAATAATACTGTGTTGAGGAGGTAAAGGACAGACGGAGATAGAGAAAGAAGCGTGGGCAAAACAAAAAGAAAAGGTAGAGACTTTAGAGGAATCTCTTGTTGTCTTTTACTCTTTTGTTTTCGAGGCAAAGTAGCGACTTGTTTTGATATTCACGAAAGTTTCTGAGAAATCAAGAAGGAGAAAGAAAGTGAAATTAAATAAATAAAATCAAGGGTTTAAGAGCAAAAAACCCATTTGATATTTCACAATGACAGCCCCCTAAGATTAAAGCTGCATCCTCTCTCTCTCTCCCCTTTTTCCCCTTCCTCTTGTTTGTTCATAAAAGTTCTGAAATTGCCATTTTCATAAATCTGTGGAAGACAAAACGAAACAAACCCTCTTTCCCATGAAAGTGGATAGTGTTCTTTTTTCAGCTATTAACACGAATTAACCCAGAATCTGAACCGAAAAACCATCCCTTTTTATTAAGCAATGTTCATCTCTACGGCATTTTAAGTAAATAAAAGATCCGACTGGTCTTTAGCAGAGCTACAGTGATGAATGTTTACTGGTCACTGGTGCCATAAATCTTTTCTCTGTTCTTAGTGGTGAAGCTGAGGACCTGAGTTGCATGCAGAGACAGAGACAGACAGCGAAAGAGAGAGAGAGAGAGTGGTGAAGAAGGTAGGGGCTCGAGAAAGAGAGAGAGAGAGAGAGAGTCATCTTGTGTTTTGTGATTTTGTACTGTTAATTAAAATTTTGCGAAAATCTAAAATCAAAAAACAAAATGGCAAAAAAATAATTAATCAACTTAATAATCCCCATCTATAATAAAAGTGCCCATCGTTCTAACGAGACACTCATTATGATCGATATAGTGTATTAGTAGAAATGTTTTTTATTATGTCTCTACGTCTATATCATTGGTTTTATATCGTTTTAGATTTAAATTTTGTACGACAAATCTTTTAATATATAGAGACGTTTTGTTTTTTAGAAAAAAAATACATTTTTCTTTTGATAATCTTTATTGATACATTATACATTTTTATTCATAAATTAGATAAATATTTTCATTACAATGTGTAATACATTAGAATTTTCGTAAAACCCATTATTACATTTATTTAATATAAAAGTTGGAAAAAAATACTTTGTATTTGGATTTAACAAAGGTTTAAGGTTTTAATGTAATTGTATGCAATAAAATGGGAAAAAAATTGAGAGAAAAGAGGAGTCAAAGAGAGTGCGTGACTTGACGTTTCCTCTGTGCTCTGTCTCTTCCTCTTACAAACATTTGTCGTCTTCTCTGTTAATTTAAAACATATCTTAAACTTTTGAAATGTATTAATGTTTTCATTAAACTTTTTAATTATTAAAATTTTCAAATAATATAAATGTTAAAATTTACTATCCAATAAAATTTAAATTTTATCCACATATTTTTTTAATATCAAGCTTATAATGAGGTAATAATAGGCAAAGTACTTGTATTTGTTTGCTGACGACGTGATAAGAGAGTTTTAAAATATCCGAAATTTAATATTTTTGTATGATATCAAGCAGTTAGCCCGCGCTTCACCAATAATTCTAAATGATATATGCAATTATAATATATTTAATACAAATAAAATGATAAAAGAATATACAAAAAAAATATAGTATTTCGTCTAGTTATAGTTTTTTTTTATATATTATAAAATATTTCTTTATATATAATATTAATTGTTTTGGTTGTATATTTGTAGTATCATCCAAAATAAATAACTTTAATCCTTTTCTAGTTTTAGCTTTCGAATATATATAATTGTTCATGGTTAAACATTGGTTTTGATAAATATACATCAACTCGACTGATATATCCTTAGTTTTTGTTAATTGTCATTGCAAAACACATCATAATAAGAAATTGTTTCCTTTTAAAATTAAATGGCAAATTTATATTCTTCAGAATCAAAGGAAATCGAGGTATAAATACTTTGTCACCTATATGTGTTCCAGTTATTATTTTACCTTTGATAATATTTGCGCCGAGCTGAGTTACTTGAAGTCGTGTTCCATTACATAATCCAAGTGTTTGATCGATGTTCCATAGAAGTATAATTGTAGCGCCTTCTTTTAAAGTTAAACAATGGTTGGGAATCCCGAGATATTTTAAACTATTCAAAAACTCTATATTATAATTCGTATATTTCACCATTTTGAGAATCAACATTGCACAATGTATCTGAGCTGAAATATTCTTTAGATTGGCCTGGAATTTTTTGTAGGAGCGTTTCATATCTACTATTTCATTTGTTGGACACAATATTGCTCGTTCTTCGAAAAAAGATGATTTTTTGTATTCAGTTTCAAGATTTGGATACACATAGCCTGAAATACTGTCGATTGGATTTGATGTTTCTGTGATCAATAGATCTTTGAGGTATATCTATTAAACATTCGCCATCGTTAGGCTCACATAATGTTCCATCTCCTATCTGTAATATCCAATTGGAAAATGCTTGTAGTTCATTTAGATTTGAGGAAGTGTTATTCAGTTGCAATCACATATTTTTAGTTAATTTCAATATACGACAGTAATTCCAAATATAAGAGGAACTAATACATGCTTGAACTGTGTCGTGTCTATTCCCTTTTGCAATTACCGGTAAAATTTAACGGAAATCACCTCTGAATACTATTGTTTTACCACCAAAGGGTTTATTCTTCAGAAAAGGATTTATACTGCTCATGATATCTCACATACTTCTGTCTAAAGCTTCAAAACAAAATTTATGAACCATCGGAGCTTCGTCCGATATTATAAGTTGTGTTCGTTTGATAAGTTCTGAAAGATTGGTATTTAATCTAATATCACAATTTGAATCTTCGTTTACGTCCATTGGTATCGCAAACCGCGAGTGAGCAGTACGACCTCCCCTAACAGAAGCGAAGCAATGCCACTTGAAGCAACGTTCAAAACTATGTTTCCCCGAGATCTTATTGTTGTAGACAAATTTTTTCATAAGAAAGTTTTCCCAGTTCCTCCGTGTCCGTATAAGAAGAATATTTGTCCTCTGTTCTGATCAAGGGTTTTTATAATTTCGTCAAAAGCCAAGTGTTGTTCAACTGTTAATGGCGATTTTCAACTTTACACATTCGATTTCCAAATTGTTCCGATCGTACGCTAATTCTTCGTATATCAATCTATTTAGCAATGACTCGTTGTAAGCCTCTTTAGGAAATGGCATTGAAGGATATTCTTTTAAAGATATGTCATTTCTCTATAATAATTATTCTATTTCACCAAGAGTTATGTCCTAGATCTCTTCGTCAGACATGCTGAGATCTTTAATGTAATACGATATATATTATTAAAGTAAATGTACACTATTCAGACATGGTAATTTCAGTAAACGTCGACGTTTGTATAACACATCATTAGACAGATCGTGCCATGTCATTAACCAAACATGTTGCGGAGGCGATGGACATTCTGTTGTTAATAACATTACAAAAAGAGTTCGTAGATATGCTGGAGCACCCAATTGCTTGCCTCTTTTATCGTATTGATATATTCCTTATCATCGTCTAGAAGGCCTAACGATCTACATGCATCTTTAAATGTTCGTTCTAAATGATCATTGATAGTATAGATGTCCTCGAATGAAGTAGGGTCACGTAATTTATTTAGTAACATCCTTAAATAGTATATATCTCCAGCATCGGATTAATGTGTTGCAGTCTACAAATACAAATCCCCGTTTCTATGCTGTCCAAGTACAATGTCTTTGGTTCCATATAAAATTCGTTGGAAAATTACCATAAGTCAATTGTTGTGCTTCAGAGCATTGAGCATTACATTTGAACCATTTACCATTCTGTAAACATAGTTCGTTGCATGTATTCATTCAACGTTATGTCACAGAGTTCGTCAACTTCATCAAACACTATGTTTTGTTGTCCGGAAAATGAAATTTTAACGTTTCCACAGGTATACTTCTATAATGAATATCAAATTTAAATATTCTCCAGCAAGCTTCACAACCCGATATGTATCTACAACTGTAGTAATTCTTGATTTCGTCAGACGATATGTTTCTTTCACTTGTTTCAGGTGCAGTGATCATTGTAACAACTTTATCTCATCTTTATTTATATATTTGAATAAATATTTAATGGTTTTTATTTGGTTACACCATTCTAAATTGATAGGAGCTCTATATCTTAGAAGAAGATAAGGATTGTAAGGTACAATGTAACGATTATCTAGTTTAATTCCATCTTTCGTTATGAATCTCTCATTGTTTTGTTTTTTGTAAACAGGATATCCTTCATTATTAATACATATTGAATCAGTGAAGTTTTTTGGGAATCGTTTTGTGCATTTTCCTTTGTCCATACAGGGAGAAAATTTGTTAACTAATCCACAAGGTCCATAAACCATTGTTTCTTGAACTGCCAGGATTCATTGCTTTATCCGGAATCCCGGCAGATATAATAGCATCAATATCACTTGATGTTGGAACTTTTGATTGTCTTTTAAGAAATAACAAAATGTGTGCATGAGGGAGCCCGCGGTTTTGAAATTCAATTGTGTAGATAACTGCATTCAAAGAATTTATATATATGACTGTTAGATTACAAAGAAAATATGATTTAAATATTCGTAAAGTATCAAACTCACCTGCATTTATTTCGCCAAGACGTTTATTCTGCTTTAAATCTGTTAACAAATCATCAAGTTTAATTTTAACTAACCTTATTAAAAGATCGGGCCTGTTTTTTGATGTATCATCATAGAAACTTAGAATTTGTTGTATCTCAGGCCATTTAGGGTTACACGTGAATGTTAAAAATAAATCCGAGAATCCTAAACTTTTACATAAAGCCATCGCGTTTAAATAATTATGTTTCATATATCGTGAACCACCTGTGAATGACGAAGGCAAGATTATCCTCTTTCCAATATTGGATGCGAAAGCGGTTCTCGAATGGACCGCAGTTTCTATGTTATTGTAAAAATCACACCGCATTTTTTTCTATGGTTTCTTATATAAGAAATTCTTTCTGATTCAACCAAGCAAAAACCATCAACAACAAACTGTTGGAAAAGCCTTCCAGAATGTATTATATGAGACCATTCAGTGATTCTTTCTTGAACACGATATGCCATGAATTCTCTCAAACTAATTCGTATTCGAGGTTTTAGCGACAGAGAAGCTGTTAGGCGCAAATCTAAGTCCAGATGGTAACCATCTTCGCCATATGGAAACAATAGTGGATATTGCAATGGAAGATTGGAAGGATGCAACTCATTTATTCTCATGTATTCAATATTGTGCTTTTGCAAAATAATATCTCGTTGATTTAATTTCTCATCTAAATCTCCTACTATCAATGCAGCTACTTCTGTCACTTCACGTCAATTATATGATCTGTCTTTTTTTTCCCGGCTTTCTAATAGACATAATTTCATTCGAGTTGGTCACATGCATTAAATCTATCACGCGCCATTCGAAATACTTTAACATACGGATTGTGTTCATCAAGCATTTGTTGAATATTTTTCACAATATCTTCATAAAGACTGATTTGAAATCGCACCGATGTTCCCTGTATACTGTTACAAAACGAATGCATACTTGATTACTGATGTTATTAATTTTAGAAAGATAAACTTGCAGTGAAATATCGGTGACGCACCTGATAGCATTTATCCTATTTTGGATTTCATTATCCGTGTCATAAACATACAATTGTGCAAATTTCGCAGATTCTCCGAAGTTAGGTAGCAAACTTCCAATACGATGGTAGTTTTTGTCCTTGTATTTTAAATATATACGGTTTTTTTATGAATGTTTACTGAAGTATCGATATGACCACCCATCGATGTAAACGCAAATATCATATTGTATGCACGAATATGTTGTTTGAAATGTTCATAATATTTATGAGACCTTTAGAAAAACGATTTCAAATATTTTGGAGGTTCTGATAATTTTGGCAACGATATTTTTCCTTTTGAACAACACAAACTGAATATGGGATTATCTCAACAATTTTTTTTGTTTGAACGCTCACTGAACCACATTTTTGCATTACAATACTCGCACGAAAAAGATTGGTCTCCAATGTCTCCGTAAGGAACAATGCCTATATGCAGTAAAAAAAATTGAATAAATAATTGCATTAGGTGCAATATATGAATCTATAAAATGCACCATTAAGATCGCTAATAATCATTTACAATGCAATAGATAAATATATACCAAGAGGGACAGGTGTAGATAACATCATCATATGATTATTTGACTGCGGAACTGAACAACTGGCTTCGAAAAGGGTACATCTATCGGAAAGTATATTTGCAATACGGTTTTGCTGAAATTTGTTTTAGAAGATATAAATTTGATTGTAAAAAAAAAGTACTTTGTAAAAAATCATTTCAAATATAATTGTATATTGGATATTAACATCTCTAAAACGCAATCATAACCGTCTAATCCCCAAATATTGAAATAGGTAAAAGTATAATAACTCTAGAGAACCATAAAATTGTTCGTAAGTAACTGCTTATAATATTATACATCTTAAAAACCTTGTCCATAAGCGGGTTTGTCACACGTTCTTAAACTATGTACAGAGTTAAGCACATAAAAAAAAGTAGGCATTGTTCGCTAAAACTATCCTATTACAATATCATATGTAGGAACGAATCTTGCCCTAGTCGAACCCCAAAAATGTTTCGAACATGGTAAGATAGAAAAGCAAAAGTGATTTCGATAGGAGCCTTTATTCTGAACGTTTTGAACTGCCCACCTTTGGATCCGTTGATTTTACCTTCGATGTAATTGACTGGGATGATGAATAACTGTCACGGTCGTCTACATGTCGTTTCCCATATGAATGACTGGTAGAAGGAGAGTTGGGAACGGACCCTATGGAGTTGTTATCTGGAGGGAACTGGAAACAAATATACCAATGAGGGAAACAACGATTATTATATTGTTTTGTATCCTAAATTTTAATATAAGAAGTGATTCACGTAAAGATGTACAGTAAAGGAAGACAATTTTTATGTTATACCTGTGTGAATGGGACAAATGACGGGTTCTGTAAAAAGATATAACACAATTAATGAGAAGACGTATTTAATATCTATGCATTTGAAGAAAGATAGAAGACAAAGTATACCCTCGTGGATATAGATCGGAGTATGTCTTCGTTATCTGTTAGACGACTGACTCTATAAATTGGCAAAGCAATTCTGTGTGGCCCACGGGATGACGAACCTCGTTGACTTTGTTGCGAAGGGTAAACTGTTATTTTGAAAAGACAATTATGATTCTCCAACGCCTTCAGACTTGGAGGAATTCCACCGGAAAAAGCCTATACACCAAATTAGAAATGTTTGTTATATGCAATTTTGATAAAATATGATATTTATTTGGGGGATTCTAAGGATTGTAAGCAGATATAATGTACCTCGGTTTCTTCATTTTTGATATCGAGAGAATATTTCTATAACAACGGAACCGTTTCTTTGTCAAATATGAGAAATATGGCTTCACCGGTGTCATCGATCACCTTTACGTATACACGAAATATGAAAAATGCCTACAAATCAGTGAACATATATATGAATGAATTAACTGAAAAGACACAGGCGCAACAAATTTACTTAGGGAAGGGGTTATCTGTGGTCGTATTGCATGACTTATAAAAGAATCGCCTGACAGTTATTCGAGCAGATGTATCATCTGAAATAGAGTTCACTTTACGTGAATAGGTATTGCATCCTAAATAGTATTAGCCATCTCAATCAAGGACCTCAGTGATCAATGCTGGAACTATGCAAGTTACAGTCTGCAATAACAAAATCATATGAATACTTAATTGTAAAATGTTAACGGTACAATAAGATGGCATAACTTACCTCTGTTACTTTGCCCAGATCAGTAATCGTCTGAACTGTAAAAGCATTCCAAAAATCTAGCGATTCACTCGACTGGGGACTTGGAGCGAGTAGACTTATCATCTTCGGGTTATCAACAGACGAGGACATATATTCTATTCAAGTGTTATCATCCGAAAGAATAAAAAATAATCAGTATGATCTTTTAAGACATATCGATATTAGATATGATTAAACCCTCGTTGATAATGGTGAGAGTAAATTTTATCGTACTTCATTTTATATTCTGCTATGCTATGAAATAATTGAACCTTGCGTAATGTTCGCCGCTCTGCCAAAAGAAGTCAAAATAAACGGATTTTATATATAGAATGCAAAATGAAATTCTCCGAATTAATCATCTTTTAGTAACCAATTTTATTGCTGCAAGAAACAAAAAACCATTACATAACACTGGAAAATTAACATAAGCAGATGAACCCCAAAACCATAACATAGCATCGCAAACAACTACATTAAGAGAAATCATCACCACAATAAACAACCCTTGACATAATCACTATAACAAAAAGTCTGTGGTACAAATACAATTACGTTATTAATATGTTTGTAACTACATCAATCACGACGGAAATTGCAGTTGACGTGCTGGATGATAAACAATGACACGTTGCAAACAAAACATCCAAAATTTAAAAGCAGTATTGGAACCTCGAGAACAAATAGCGTATGAAAAATGAAAAAGCAGCGGGAAATTATTACCTCCCCAAGTTCTGTTCTTAAACGATTGGCAAATAGTAACAAACGGACCATTTTCATGGAGGCGGATGCAGTTGTATGTTTCATACGCAAACGTTTCCTACATGGTGCACTCAATAACCTGGGAACTGAAAAGAGAAACCAATCATCAGTGGAATAGAAATACTAACATGTAAGTGTAACTAAACTACAAAAACCAAAGAAACGGGAAAAGCTACTGGGCATCGTGCAATTGTATTGTCAAACGCCTGGCCGTGCGTTCGGCATAAGTGACATCACTCATCTCACCAGCAAAATTCATTAAAAAAAACAAATATTAGCAAAATAAACATCAATGTAGGGTTATAAAAATATGCACTGGTATACGATATTTCCGTAGTATTTGCAAAGAACATACCAATCAGAATAGAGTCTTCCAAAACATCCGATAATATGTCCGAATAGGATGCAAAGTTAAAGTAGTTATCCATATTGTTTATATCACCGCAAGGCCTCACAACAGTGGTAGAAGTAAAAATTATTTTAAACGGGAGAGAGGATGCTCGGTATTCCCAGAAACTGTGACTAACATTGAAATTGGTAATTATACAACATGCTCCCTCCACAAGGAATCGTTGATGGCGATACCAGAAGTTGGAGTGCACAGAACATTGAATACTATTGCCCTAAAATCACGGGAAAATAGGTTCAATACGTAAGGTAGAACAGAAA
This sequence comes from Gynandropsis gynandra, assembly GCA_036759665.1. Lineage (NCBI taxonomy): Eukaryota > Viridiplantae > Streptophyta > Magnoliopsida > Brassicales > Cleomaceae > Gynandropsis > Gynandropsis gynandra. Next base: position 4,807,970 of record CM071874.1, on the reverse strand, counting down.
TGAAAAACACGTACTATTCAAAACGTAAACACAATCTTACCCATTCGTCGCAAACTAATACTTCCCAGTTAGATGTGGATCTCAGAACAGGCAAAACGTCAAAGTTCCAAACACGTACAACACGAACACGAATCCTAAATGATATCTCTTGTGTAGGGTGTATATCAGTAAGAGGACAATACATGGTTGGTAAGCACAGAAGCAAACAGAACACACACGTATTTAGAAAACTGAAATTGGGCTGAAATGGGTAACTTTGCAGGTTACAAATGGCAATATTTATAACCCCTATGAGAAAAACCTTTACCGTGAAGTATTAGCATAGGTGGACAACGGACTTAGCTGAATCATACATAGAATATAGTACAAATAAAACACGTCACCATTTACAGTGACACATATATTTTACTCAGGTAAGAAGTAGAAGTACTTTGAACCCTAAACAGTGACTCTTTCCCATATAGAGCCACGTAATAAACCCAAATAAAAGTTAGACAGACTTACCAGGGGAGAGAAGCTGCCACACGCACATATAGGGTGAAATCTGTCCACCTAGACTAATGGGTAGTATACGTCAGCGACAACAATGAAACCAAACAACATCAGCTTAGTCATACAATGGAAAACAGAAATATACACAGCGACCAAAGTCGACTATCAAATGAACCTAACATCTGCTCAAAAAATAAAGTCCACTGGACAGGAAATTCATTTAAACAATTCTTCCAAAAAACAGATCCATACCCATACAAATAGCAACCAACAAACAGTGGGCCACATGCAAAGGTAAAAAAAATTGGCATAGATGATAGTGGGCCGACAGGCTTTAAAAAAATATCATGTAAGCCCATATATAAGAAGCCCAACCAACCATATTTCAATGTCTAAATCAATCTACCAAAATAAGGACATAAAATCAAACCCGTCAACGAAAAAATGGTAACATAGAATGCAGAAAAAAATGAACGCTGGAAAACTCAGGAGCTACCAAATAAAAATCTGATAACATTCTAACATATACAAAATCATCCTACAGTATAGGACCACAAACGAATTAAAAATATATACCAAATGCTAGTAGATGAATCATACAATGCAGTAAACAAAATGATCTTACAATGTCGAACGGTTGAAATCATTAAAAATATATACCAAATGCCAGTAGATGAATCATACAATGCAGTAAACCAAATGATCTTACAATGTCGAACGGTTGAAATCAATCAAAGGAAAATGGACAAAGCAAAGGAGAAAAAAATGAAAGCTCAATGAAAAGAACCAAAGGGAGAAGCAAACGATGTACCAAAAACCAACAATTGAGCAAACATGCAAATAAAACTGGAGGACATATCGAAAAAATCCAAAAGCTCTGGCCAACGAAAAGAAATAGATGCACAAAACAGTGTGGAAAACCGAAAGAAATGCTAAATAACATAGGAAAACATAGGAATCTACTACTGAAAAAGAGCAAGGTCGAACAAGAGGAAGAACAACAAATGGAGAAAGGAAAATGAAAGTCAAATAACTCGACTAACTAAGATGAACTCGAAATCGACCAAAACCTAAAAAAACAAACAAAAAACCCGACCAAAGAGAGCAGAAATACTGGACTACGGTATCGAACCACCGCACGTAAATGCAACACTCTCTGGTTGGATCGTTGTACTTCTCCAAAAAATCGGCCGAAACCTAGGAGAAGATCTTACAGATGAGAGGAAAGAGAGGATAGCCCGGGGCGGAATTGACCAGCCAAAAAAAAAGGGAAAACTCCGCCCGAAAACAGAATGAGCTACCCGTGTACGGATTCAAACGCACGCATAAATGGAACTCCTTCTGCCCAGAACGGTCGAAATCTCGTTGACCCATGGGGCCTACACGTAAGACAAATGCTAAAATGACCCAAGAAAACATAGAATTCTACCACTGAGAAAGAGCAACACCAAAGAAGAGGAAGAAGAACACTGTAGAGAGAAAATAAAAAGTGAAATACCCCGACTAACCAAGATGAACACGAAATCGACCAAACCCCAAATAAAAGAAAAAAACCTTGGCCGAAGAGAGCAGGAAATGCTGGACTATGGGATCGAACCACCGTACATAAATGCAGCACTTTCTGGTCCGATCGTTGGACATCCCCAAAAAAATTGGCCAAAACCAAGGAAAAGACCTTACATATGAGCGGAAAGAGAGGGTAGCCCGCGGCAAAGACGACCACACAAAAAAAAAAAAGAAAAAGACTCCGCCCCAAAACACAATGAGCTACCCGTGCACGGATTCGAACACCGTATGGCTACCTGCCCAGAACGGCCGAAATCCTGATGACCCAAGGGGTTTACACGTAAGACAGAGTGAGAGGGAAGAGACAACGAAAGAGCAGCAGGTAAGGGGATTGAGGGGGCAAAATTCGAACCCAAAAGATAGAAGGGAAACACCCAAACCCTAAGAAAACATCCGACGGGTGATAATGAAAGAGAGGAGTCGGTGGCGAAATCGCACCGTTGGAAGGAAAAAAAAGAAGCCATCGGACGACTGTGAAGGGCAGACAGAGCGAAGGAGAAGCACACGCTCCATCAAAGGAGTGTGCCAACTGGGTCGGGTCAAAGAACCGGTTTGCGGCCCGGATGATCCTGGGCTTACACGCGGGCGAGGGAAGAATCGCACGGCAGGGGAGGCTGCCACGACATAATGGTTGCACTATTCATAAACGGAAGGTTTTTAGTATTAGTATAGATAAGTTTTAGTATAGGTATTATTTGACAATTGAATAATAGAAAACTGAATTGTAAAATAAAAATAATTCATAAATTTACATGTCTTTTCCTTTTTTCAAATTTAATTTTTGGTTCGTTCTATATTATGTAAGTTTTGTATTACTTAAACTAATAGTAATTATAAAGTTTATTAATTAGTACTAACTAAATTTAAAGAAATTAAATTGAAATTTCTAATAAAAATATAAAGATATCCATAAACATTAATAACAAGGAAATCTTATAAGTTCCCTCTTTTTTATGACTACAAGCCAAATTGATGTTAATTCAAATAACTAATTTTCTGAAATATAAAAATTGAAAACTGTAGAACGACAACCTTATTAATAATTAGAATCAAGAGAACCAAATACATCGTGATCTGCTTTCACTTATCGGTTGTACTTCTTAGATACCTCCACTTTGATATATCAACTACTTTTTATACCATGTTAACATGTCAAATCTTCTCGTGTGACCATGTAGACCCTCCGGTTATCCAACCGCACATGTTCACCCTTTTTCCGTCACAATTTGACTCATTTTTCTTCTCTTTGACTCCCCTTACTTCTTCTTGTTTTCTCTTTGAATCTTTTTGCGCCTTATTTCACACCAACCTGATTTTGAAAAGATATCATATGTTCATAAAAATATTGCATTAACAATCTCTCTCTTTGAATTCTTATCACATAAACACAGATAAGCAACACATAGAATTCAAACATATTAATGCAATAAAGACATTCATACGAGTTCAAGTATTTAAGTACACTTAAAAGACATAAGTTCAGAATATCATGTCATAACAAGTCATAACAAGTGCACTTAGAGATATATATAGGAACACAAAACACAATTTATTCTCTCAGACTTTTTCATGCTGCTTTGCTTGATGACGGTGCCCTCCGCTCTTCATCTTCTCCCTCTGTTTCTGTGATAAGATATTCAAAAATATAAATCAGATTTAGAAACAGAAAATCATGAATTCTAAAACTTCACTAACTTACTCTGGTTCAGCTTTGAGATGTTCATCAATTCCTTCTAGATACTCTGCATTTCAGAGACAACTGCTGCCACTCTCCTCTCCAAGTCAATGATGTTTTGCGAAACATCATTCTCAACATTTCTAGTTTCTTTGGAGGCTTGCATCTTTGTAACATATCTCTTTTCAAAAATTATCCATGGAGGAATCTTTTCCCTCATCTCGTCTGTCTCAACAGTATCTGGGAATTATTGAGTCAGGATATTCTGGATCAAACACAGAAATGGCAAAATGAATGTCCTTGAGTTTGATAACCCAAGTCCAATTATTGAGTCCAAAACCACTTTCCCAAAATCCAGAGGGATATTGTTCTTGATGCAGTAAAGAAGTACAGTCGTGTCATGTCGAATACCATATGTTTTCTTGTTGGAGACCCAATTTGTTTGACACATTTTGTTCAACAAAGCATACTCCAAATTCAGCTTTGAATTTGGGATCTGTCCTGGCCACGAAGTTAACGCTGCATCTGTGAGCTCTTTGGTGACACCATCCATGTTTAAATCAATCTGTAATTCTTTGGTTCTTGATATGTCTATATTAGGTGTACCAAAGAAATTATTAATTATCTCAGCATTGAACTTCATTATCCTTCCCTTTACATAAATCTGTCCAAACATCTCAGACACTGTGTCATCAATCTCAGGGTTCAGATTAGCATAAAACTCGTAGATTAATTCCTTGCATACAACTACAATATTTGTTATTGTGTGAGTCATATTTCTTTCCATCAGCAGCTTCACAGAGGCAAATGTTTGAATTGATTTATGTTCAACCCTCTCTCACTAAATATCTCACGTTCTTTAAGGGTTTCGTACCTAGACGAACCTATTTCCAGGTAGAATTTCCCTAGAGAAGGCTTTCGAAGGGGACATTTAGGGTACCTTTCTTTGATGATGGAACACGAGGCATAGATGATCGTTCATGATCCGACACATTCCGTCAAATGCTTTTCTGAGATGATGAGGTGGAACTTCCCTGTTGTGGTTCAGGGATAGGAGACATTTCATCGATACAACGGGAGGTATGGTTAGGCGTGTATTTTACATTCTTCGTGGAACCACTCTCTTTATCGCCATTTTTTGTACCTTTTTCTGTTTATTCTTGGCGGATTATCCGTGAATACAAGATCTTCCACTCTTATTGGTTCGTTGCTGAACATGATTGTTGCATCATCTCCTAGCGTAAAAATTCATGAAGTTCTGGTGTTCATGATTGATTTGGTTTTGAAGAAACTGCGTAGAAATTTCACTCTCTTTTTCGCAAAGAACAGTTAGGGTTTTCGAAAATGCATTCAGAAAAAATAGAGAACAGTTAAAAAACAAGTGCATCAAACGATTCAAAAATGAAATAACCGCACCAATCACGTCAGCCACCAAAATATCACATCACAAAACTATTTTCAAAATAAACCGTCCTATTTCTAAAAATTAATCACCCGTTTATTTTACTTTTTTGGTATATTTTCAAAAAATTATCTGATACAAAAGATGAATAAAAATCAATGAGATCGTTAAGAAAAATCAAATAACTCATAAGATTGATTTTTAAGTACATTTACGTAATTTTTTGTTTAACTCACAAAAAGTTCACCCATATTCACCTTTTTTATTAAAATCATCAGCTTCTAGGACATTGTTTAGATATCATTTCGTTTATATAACAAGATCCTTGATTACCTTTTTGAGGTATACTCTTATGTAATAATTTCAACATAGATGAGTATTTAAGCCTAACTTAGCTTTGTATCTTAGGACGTCATAACTGAAACTGAATACCTTCCAATTTAGACCCGATCTTATACTCATAATAATTTTTTTTTGTAATTCTGCAAAGAAAGAGTCACAAAATCTGTTAGAGGAGTAAGTGATTTTATTAAGTGCACTTAAGTAGACTGAAAGTATACTTAAAACATAGGTGTTTTTCCAACAAACTAAACATGAGTTATTTAAATGATCCAAGTGTACTTAAAATATCAAGACTTACATTTTATTTTCCTTTTCTCTATAAGATCAGCAAAGTTTTTAAACTCGTCATTTTATCAGAACACATAAAAAACTTCAGAGTTCGCAAACACCTAATGATTTCCTTAAAGAAATAAACCGATTCAAATCCAATGGTTTTGTAAAGATATCTGCTAATTGATGTTCAGTTGGTACGTATTTCACTCTCATTTGCTTTTGTTCAATCTTTTCTCTACAAAAACGATGTCTAATATCAATATGTTTTGTCCTAGAATGCTGAACTGGATATTTCGAAATGTCTATTGCGCTTGTATTGTCACACCAGGCAACAAAAGTTTTAGAACTCATACCATAATCCATCAGCATCTGATTCATCCATACTAATTGATTGCAGTAACTTTACAAAGCAATGTATTCAGCTTCTGTAGTAGACAACGATGTAGAGTTCTGCTTTTTGCTATGCCATGATACCAAATTGTTTCCAGGAAAGAAACAACCTCCAGAAGTACTTTTTCTATCATCTGCATTGCCTCCCCAATCTTTCACGTATTTAATTATTCTATTCACAACCAACAAATGAGATTTCTTAGGTTTTGCTTGATATCTGGCACATATTCCTACACTCAAACATAGATCAGGTCTGCTTGCAGTAAGATATAGTAAACTTTCAATCATGCTTATGTAGAGTTTTACTTCTACATCCTCTACTTCTGAATCTTTTGTCAATTTTGTTGTTGTTGATATGAGTGTACTTGTTGACTTGCTTTGATCTAATTCAAATCTCTTCACTAGATTTTTCGTATATTTACTTTGAGATATGAATAATTCTTCATCAAGTTATTTTACCTGTAACCTGAGAACATAGCTGAGCTCACCAAACATACTCATCTCAAATTCTTCTTTCATGGTTTAAACAAACCAGTTGACTTTATTCTCCGATTTTGAACCAAACACAATATCATCAACATATATTTGTACAACCAGAAGAACATTGTCAGAATTGTGAATGATTAGAGTTTTGTCTACTCCCTCTCTTTTGTAGCCGTTCTAGATTAGAAAGCTTGTCAACCTCTCATACCATGCATGTGGGACTTGCTTCAGCCCATACAAGACTTTGTTCAACTTGTAGACACGATCTGGATTGTGTGGATCTTCAAAGCCCTTTGGTTGTTCAACATAGACCTCATCTTGCAGAATTCCATTTAAGAAAGCACTTTTGACGTCCATCTGAAATAGTTTAAAACCAAAGAAACGCACAACTCCAAGGAATAGTCTAATCGATTCTAATTTTCCAATGGGTGCAAAAGTTTCATCAAAATCAACACCTTCAACTTGAGTATAACCCTGTGCAACTAGTCTTGCCTTATTTCTGACAATCTCACCCCGTTCATTGGTTTTATTCTTAAATATCCATTTTGTTATGATAACATTGACATCAACTGGACGAGGAACCACTATCCAAACATCATTTCAAACAAACCGATCTAGTTTCTCATGCATGGTCTTGATCCAGGATTCATCATCTAATGCATCACGAACGCACTTGGGTTATGTTTGAGACGTAAAACATGCAAATTTAACCATATCATTACAGTTTACCTTTGGTTTATTACGTGCTTTTCTAGCATCTCCAATGTTACCAATGATATCATCAATTGAGTGATTTCGATGCACTGTTGTCTACTCCAAGTCATTTTTGTGATGTTCACGCTCAATATGTTCATCTTCCACTCTACTTTCAGTAGCAGTATGTTTAGTAGGTACACTTGGATTTTTATTGATTGTTTAAGGTTGTTCCTGCATTGTATCTGTAGATAATGGAAACAAAACACTATCAGTTAAATTGTATTCATCAAATACAACATTCACTGATTGAACAACCGTTCTAGTTCGCAGATTAAAAATTCTGTAAGTAGTTGTATTAGTACCATAACCAAGAAAGATTCCCTCATCACTCTTTGCATTAAACTTACTAAGATATTCCCTGTCATTAAATACATAGCAAGTGCATCCAAAAACATGAAAATAACTTAAGTTTGGACTTTTACCTTTCTAGAGTTCATAAGGGGTTTTCGACATATTTGGTCAAACATATACACGGTTTATGATATAGCAAGCTGTGTTTATAACTTCTTCCCAGAATCGAATGAAGATAGATTTTGCATGAAGCATGGCACGAGCCATCTTTTGAAGAGTTCTATTCTTTCTTTCAATAACACCATTTTGTTGTGGTGTTTTTGGTGCAGAAAACTCATGAATAATACCGTGTTTTTTACAGAACTTTTGAAATACATCATTTTCAAATTCCTTCCCGTGATCACTTCGAATCCGTTCAATACTACATTTTGTATTTTTTCATTGTAGGAATAAGTAATGAAATAGTTCAAAAGTGTCAGATTTTCCCCTTAAGAATTTAACCTAGGTCTACCTTAAGAAATCATCGACGACCACAAAGACATACTTTTTACCACCAAAGCTTTCAGTTCTCATTGGACCCATCAGATCCATATGTACAAGTTTTAGAATCTTACCAATCTTGACATCCGACATTTTCTTGTGATGAACCTTAACTTGTTTTCCCAATTGACATTGTTTACAAATTTTAGTTCTATCAAGATTCAGTTTAGGTATACCTCTGACAACACTTGAACATGATAGTTTCACAAGTGAACGGTAGTTGACGTATCCCAGTCTTTGATGCCATAAAGATAAATTGTCCTCTGTTGCTTTGAGACAAATCTTCTCTTCACTCCAAAGATAGCAATTGTTTGATGAACGTGCACCTGTAAGAATACATTCATTATCAAAATTCATAACTTGACATTTTCTTTGATTGAATTGAACCCGATAATTGTTGTCACCTAATTGACTGATACTAATTAGATTAGCCATCACTCCAACTACATATTGCACGTTCTTCAGAAAGAGTTTTCCAGGTGAATTTATGTCTCATCTTCCAAGAATTTTGCCCTTGTTTCCATCTATGAAGATAACACTTCCTGTATTTTTAATTTCCGTAAAGTTTGATAGAAGCTCTCTTGAACCTATCATGTGTTCAGAGCAACCACTATCAAAATACCTGATGTTTAATTTTTCTTTTTGTGCAAAGATGTAGACAACATTGCAGTACAAATCACTTTTCATTATCCAAATTTGTTTTATTATAGGAGACATATTCAATGCTAACATGGAGTTTGCTTAGTTATGAGATATGCAGAAATTTCCCATATTTTTGTGCGACTAATGAGTATAGGGTTTATGTCTTCAAAGGTGTTTTGTTGGTTCGTTTTTTCCAAACTATTTTTATGTTGGTTCTTTCATTTTTTTTCCTAATATTTTTTTTATTTATCATATCGTATGATATACAATAATCCGATGATGATGATGACCTGATAATTTGGTATATTTTATTGATTCACATAATTATTATGAGGTTTGAATTTTTTGATTTTTATATTTAAAGTTGTAAGGATATTAAAACATCATCGAAGAAAATATTACTCTTTATTGATTAAAACAATAATTAGTTCATATTACATATTTATTTATACTAAATAAAATTAAACTACCCTAACATAAACTATAAAAAAAATTAACTAACCTTCTGTTACAACGCAATTGTAGGAAGTTTATATATTCTGTTACTTGATTTTAGTATATCAGAGCACAACAACTTGTAATCGATTTCCTTCATTCTCGATCCGAACCTTGACTCCGAATCGATATAGATCATGTCTTCGATAGGCAATGCTGATTATGCGAACCCGACCGACAGTTTCACAACTGGAACTACACAATTCCAACGACGAATGATCACCCCCTTCAATATCACGGTTGGCGAAAATCCGAGACTCGTTCTCTCGCAACCTCTTATGAGTAGAGACAATTACGAAGAATGGGCCATCCATCTCAAAGCAATCTCTCAAGTCGAGGAAGAAATTCGACTTCATCGATGGCATAATTCCGCGTCCGAATGAGGCTTCCCCTGGTTTTGAAGATTCGGATACCAACAATGCCCTCGTTATCTCGTGGCTCAAAAACATACTCCATCCAAAGCTGAGATCTGACGTTGCTCACCGTGAGGATGCAACGGATCTCTGGAACCATTTGCAGAGCCGTTTTGCAGTGAAGCACGACCGTCGTCTTCAACGCCTATGCTCTAAACTGGCAAATTGCTTACAGAGAAGAATGACTTTTGATGTCTATCACGACAAACTCAACAAATTCTGGCAAGATATGCTCAATTGCAAACCTCTTCGTTCTTGTACATGCGACAAATGCTCTTGCTATCTGACTTCCAAACTCAAACAGGATAGAGACGAGGACAGGGTTCATGATTTTCTCATGGGACTGAAAGATTTGATTCATGGTGTGGTTCGCTTGAATCCCCTCTCTCATGATGTTCTGCCCGACCTTAACACAATTTATAATGTGGTTGTGGAATATGAGAGTTCTCGACTATTTTTAAAACCCCTTAAGGAACGTGGTGCTACAATGGCGTTTATGGGCAAAACATGATAGCCTACTCGAATCTCGGCCAAAGACAAGGCCAAGATCATTTGCTCGAACTGTAGTAGAACGGGCCATATTGCAGAAGCATGTTTCCAACTCCTTGGATTCTCGGAATGGTGGGGAGATCGACCTCAAAATTGTACGGGTCGGGAACGAGGAACGTTCTCCTCAGCTGCTTCCACTCAATCGAACAGAGGCAGAGGTGCCTCACACTTAGTTCGTGTCAACATGGCGCAAATTCAGGCGACTCTTCAGACTTTGTCGTTGTCTCAACCTATTATCACTTATGCTGATATGGACACACTCAGTGGTGTGACTATAGAACAATGGAAAACAATCTTAACTTTGCTCAACGCCACTAAGATTGAGGCTACCGAGACCATTTTTGGTAACGTATCTACTCTTTCTTGGATTCTCGATTAGAGTTGTTTTCACCACATGACACGTGATTTCTCTTGTTTGACGGATATCTCTAACATCAATATGTGTTCGATCTACTTGCCGGATGGACGTCGATATATGGCTTTGAAACAAGGAAATGTGCAGTTGGTGAAGAATCTGTTATTGACGGAAGTGTTTTTGTTGAAAGACTCAGCTTTAATCAGATTTCGTTGTCTCAGTTATTAGATCAACACGATTGTGTGGTTCAATTGGCTAATCAGTTCTGCATAAATTTTTTCATTGAAAGGCTCCACGATGTTGGTTTGCTAAACTTGGTAATTCTCTTAAGTCTTTGTTGCTGGTGGGATTCAGTTGCATATACTAGTAAATGTGGACGATTTGATTATCATTGGGTATTCAACACAGGCAATTCAAGCGTTTAAGATATATTTGAGACATGTTTGATCTTGTATATCTCAAGTACGTCTTGGGTATCGAAGTTACGCGTAATTCATCGGACATCTATCTTTGCCAACGAAAGTACGCGCTTAATATTATCTCTGAACGAGATTACTTGGCGTTAAGCCCGTTTTGATTTCGATGGACCAAAATCACCATTTGCTATCCGCGGATGGAGATTTCTATGATCCTCCAGCCTATCGACGTTTAGTCGGTCGATTGTTTTATTTGGTAGCGACTAGGCCGAAACTATCTTACTCGGTGCAAGTTCTTACTCATTTTATGCAGTCGCCTCGTTGTGCACATTGGGATGTCGGTATTCGGGTTATTCGTTATATCAAAGGCAATCCTAGACAAGGTCTATTTCTTAGTTCTAACTCATATCTTCATGACTACGGTTGGTGCGACTCCGATTGGTGAGGTTGTCCGATGAGTCGCCGGTCATTGACGGGTAGTTTTATTCAGTTTGACCGATTTCTTGGAAGACGAAGAAACAGAATGTGGTTTCCTGATCACCCGTCAAAGCTGAGTATCGCACCATGGCGATGAGAACTTGTGAACTTATTTGGCTCAAGGAGATGCTCAAGGACCTTGGTGTTTTCCACTCTCGACCAATGTGGCTTTATTGTGACAGTCAGACCGCATTACATATCAGCTCCAATTCGGTCTTCCACGAATGAACGAAACATATTAAAGTTGATTGTCCCTTCATTCGTGACGTAATTCTCGATGATGTCATTGTAACTCAACACGTTTCCACTCGATTACAACTGGCGGATATCTTCACCAAAGCTCTCGCTCGCAAGGACTTCGACACCTTCACGGGCAAGTTGGGAGTTCGAGACTTACACGTACCAACTTGAGAGGGTATTGCATAACACATTTTTAGGAAGTTCATATATTCAGTTACGTAATTTTAGTATATCAGATCTTTACCTCCTAATTTGGTGTATTATGTTATGCTCCTTATTCGTGTATATATATGCCTCTTGTAAACCTTCGAAACAATACACAAAAATTCCAATGATTACGACTCGACGTTATAAACCTAAAATATAAATAAAGTAAACAAAGCATTATAATATTGATAATAAATTTTTTTATTATAATAATCTCGTGTTAATATGAAGAGTATATGTATATACTCTCATTTTGGAGGCTTAAATATATAATTGAAATGGTCACCATGATGAAAACATTTGATATAATTGTCAAATCATATTATTAATATATCAATAGCTAAGAGGATAATTCATGAAAATACAATTCTTAATAAATTTTAACAAATTCTATTAAAAAAATATCCAATATAATCGTCCAATTTTCATAATTTCCCTCGTTGTCCTTACGTTCAACATCACGATCATTAACACCATCAACTTTGTCATCACACGTCACTTATCATTTAAAAAACATACTAAAAATAGAATATATTTGAATTAAATAAAATAACTAACACATGTCTTGTCGTTTCTGTAAAGTTTATATCCAATCAACCAATTTCATGTACAAATCAATGCCTCGACGTTAGAAGAATGTATACGACTTCTAAACTTCCTTAGTAAACGAGAATCGATGTTGAATGATGTTTATGATGCCACAGTTGTGATTTGAATACTAAGTATATCGCAAGTCATACGAACTAAATCTTTATAATGATGTTTATGGCTTTCCCGAAATTATAAAACATCAATATAATCAAATTCATTCATTTCTAACCTTTTGTCCTCCAACTATATTTGCAAAATAGTTCGCCCCTCTTACATAGTTTTTCTATTTCTATATGCTTTGAAAGCCTAAATTAAAAATATTTTAATCAAATTATATATATATATATATATTACAACAAAGCCAAAAATTCAAAAGAAAGACAAAATTTACATTTAAAACATCAATTTTTTCCTTTTGGAGATACACCATTTTGGACTTGTAGATCCTCGTGAATAACTTAGAGCCACTGATTTACTTTTATATTGATCGGAAAACAACACCAACTTTTTCTTCACAAGATCGATTTTTCTCTAGAAGTGGTTGGATCAATTTCGTTGTGAGCAAATTCCAACAATCCTAACTTCATTTTAGGATCTAAAACCGCTCCTAATGCAAGAGTCTTATTGTATTCTTCCCAATATTTATCAAACTTCTCATTCATGTTGTTGGCTATGACTTTTATCATCTCATCTCCAAATTCTTCTTATAATCATTCAACATACATTTTATTCTCCAAATTTAAATGAAATGCAAATTGGAAGTTGGATATTTAGAACAATAAATTAAGTTTGTAATTTTCATAGAATTGTTCCAAAAATTCACAAATCTTTCTTTCTCTCTCCCATTCTTTGATTGATGGACAATGTTTATAGTTGCTAAAGCAAATGCATGTTGTTAAATGCATGTCCATGTTCTATAACAATTTTAAGCATAAAATAAGTGGAATTTCATCTAGTAGAGACATTCAATCGTAGAATTATTAATTCAACTTTAAATATCAACTTTCTGACCAAAATTCTTCAAACATTTTTATCTTTCTTTTCGACTATTTCACATACTTTTAAGCTTCTCTTGCATAATCCAATTAATTCAGAATATGTTCATAGTATCTTACATGGAAAAACTCACCATTGTATAATAAGTCATTTTGTAAACAAGGTTGATCCTTTAATATAGTTTGCATACTATCATTAGATGATGCATTATCAAATGTGAGAGAAAATATTTTTTCTCTATCCCCCAATCTTTTGAAATCTCAAAAACCTTATTGGCCAACTCAATACGAGAATGTGGGGTAGGCAAAGCACTAAACGACAATATCTTATTGTTTAATGTCCAACAATCATCAACATAATGTGTAGTCACATAAAGATAACCTTCCACAGTTATGGATCTCCACACATCAACAATTAAACAAATCTTATTAGAAACATTAGATATCTCAACTTTTAATTGTTTTTTCTTACTTGGATGCAAGCTAAATACATAAGCTATGAGATTGTTTTCTAGAAATTGGTTACTTGAAAAGTTGTCTAATTTTTTTATACTCCACAAAGAAAAATAGGAGATCGTGCTCTATGATAACCATAGCTAAAAACTTGTGACTTATCGAATGGTTAATGTTATTAGCTATTACAATTCCTTTACGTCAATTTAGAAAATTTGATAGGCATTCCTTTATATACCAACAAACGCGAAGGAGAGTAGAGGCATTACAAAAAATCCAAATATCAACGGATAGATCAACATATTCGTCCGTTGATAATAATTGCAACGGATTGCAACAGCAAATAGATTATTATCAATAATTTCAAATCCATTACAATCCGTTGGCTTTTCCAACAGATTATCAAAGGATTATATCCGCAGGAAATTTGCCAATATCTATGGGAAGGCCGTTGAAAAAGGATAAATTATTTCAACGAATGCTCGTTGGAATAAATTGAACTTTAGCTTTCAACAGGTATCCGTTGGTATTTTCAACGGGTATTTGTTGGAATTTGCACTCTTTATATACCAAACTTGAATTGTTTACCATCAATCCATAAACAAAAATATATTCTCAAACAATATTGTCTTCTTCAAATAGAGATATAGAGATCAATAGAATGAATATATAGAAGAAAAGATCTCGTAACCGAGGAAGTTGCGCAAGAATTCTTACACGGATTGGAAAAGTTCATGAGTTTTGCGTTAATGCAACCTTTGTGTAAAACACATGAAGTATCAAAGTCAAAACTTTGTTTGCAAACATATTTACAATGTATGTTTTGTAGAGAATTGCAAAACTTGGTTCTCTCACGGTGAAGATTGTGGCATTAGAGATACCGTGCAAGAAACACAAGCAATAAAAAGAAATGAAGAGGTTCATTGTGAAACAGCGACGACCAATCCATAGTGAAAATTGTGTCATATGCTTTTCTTGAAAAAGGTCATTTCCAACGAAAAATGAGTCATTTCCAACGGATATAGCCATTGGAAATGGTCTGATTTTTTAGTGAGATTTTATTTCTAGTAACATTATCCGGATAAACTTTTTTTTGCAATAATTGAATGTAATGTTATTCCCAATTATTGAAAAATGATCCATGCACTTGAAGAACTTCGTTATTTTCGAGTACTTACTTGATCATTTGCTTCCATGGAATCACTCCTCATTGAGAATGATGATTACACTGTAAAACAAATATAAACAAGTCACAACACATACCCAAAACAAATATAGTAAAAACAAATATACCCTAAACCCATCAAACGCTAATTGCAAGATTTGCTGATACCAACTGAAGAAAACCTTAACATCAAACCGACGACATCAATGGTATGGGCTTAACTTCAATTACCCATTGGGTTTTCTGCACTACAACGTATCTAGTCACTTTCATATACGAATATATCATTCACCTGCCCATAACATTGCTTGACCTACTTGGTTATATGCTAAGTTGTGTTATATCAGTGTTATATCACTGTTAGAGATGAAGGAAATCATATAGTTAGAAGGTGAGTTGATTATTGAAACCACTTACATTGTTTTGGAAACTGCAATCGACTATCCTAAGCAGCATGGCCCAATCATCATTACCTAGATGATTCTGACTCTTTTGCCATTGCTTCTCAGGTTTATGCACAACCAAATTACTATGTGTTCCCAGAAGCTAGCTATGGGCATTCTACTCTGAAAATAAAAAACTGAACTCATGCCATCTTTCACTAGAATCACAATCACGAGAGGAAGAAAGTACCAACAGATGAATTTGTATTACAAATCCCAACTGTTGAATTAGTTCTCCATTTTCATTCTTCACATTCATATTTGGATTACTTCCACTCAACTCAAAGCCATTCCGACAACTAACTCCGATTAATGAGTCATTGAAATCAACGACAAAAGATAATTCACTAAAATCACTGAAATCGTCAAGACCCAGGATTCCGATGGATTCTTAAAATGTTCCAATGGATTTCAGATACTGGACTACAGAATTTCATGCCAGGCCATCAAATTCCAATGAATCCAATCGACCTCAAAGACCCAGATTATCTGGAAAGGAAATAAAAAACGAAAACTTTAAAAGGATCATATTGAGATGATGACTTACAATGGCAAATGTGATGGAAAGATCTCGAGTGACGACAAAAAACAGGCTAGACGTTCATTGATACTTCCTCTTTCAAACCAAACGGAGGCCAAACTGGTAGAAGACATGATGATGGAGGTGGATTGTGATACCCATTAAAATCAAATTACTTGGGGTTTAAGTCCAATTAACCCAAATATTTTACATAGCCATTTAGTTGAGAGAATATCAAAAATGCACTAAAACACTTCAAAATTACCCTCGATGAAAAAAAAAATTGGAGAAAAAACATATGTGCCCTTAATGAAAAACATATACAAAGGAGGGAAAGGCAAATATGAGAAGAAGGAAAACGAAAATTGAGAGGAGAGAAACAAAGTAGAGAACTATTTCCTTTTATTTTCGAGTGTTTCCCTTCTACTTTCGAACGATTTCCTTCAATTTTTGAGTGATTTCTTTCCATTCTCGAGTGATTTCCTTCTATTTTGAGCGGTTTGCAGCAATTTTCGAGCGATTTCCAACAATGTTTCAGTCATTTTCAGTGATTTCCAGCGTTTTTAACGATTTTCCGGTGATTTTTGGCGATTTCCGGCGATTTGTAGGTGAGTTTCAGCGATTTCGACCGTTTTCCGGCGATTTCTCGCAATTTCCGGCGATTTCTGGCAGTTTCCTGTGATTTGGGTCGGTGGGTCGAACTGGGTCGTTGGGTCGTAGGGTCGTACTGGATCACTGGGTCGCAGGGTCAAAATGGGTCAAACTGGATAAAAGGGTCGCAGGGGGTATTTTGGGAATTTTAGCATTTATAAGGGTATTTTTGAAACGAATTTTTTTTTTCGGGAAGGGTATTTTTGAAGTCTTTTAGCCCTAGGAGGGTATTTTTGAAGTTACCCCATTTAGTTTATCCCAACTCAAATTAACATTACTATGTCTAAAATCAGATTTTCTTGTTGTAAAGAGAAAACTATATTATGCCATTGTCTAGATATATGTTTTAACCCATATAATTACTTATCAATCTCCAAACAACATGCTTAGAAAATTTATCCTCCTCAAGATGAACATATCCACGAAGTAAAGACATAAAATTTCTTATTCAAGATTAGAAGACATTTATAGCCATTTATTAGCATTAAACTTGATTTTATATATCCAATTACAACCTATGGGAAGGAACAAATAATCCATATGTCAGGATTCAGTGAAATTTGCTGAATGGGTCGAGAACTACGATATGCTCAAAGCCCAGGTCGTGACATGCATCCCCTGTGACAAGGACACTACCCCCATTCAGTCTCAAGACATGGCCACGCCACAATCCATTATCTCATTTCCATAAACAAAGCTTGGTCAAACCAATTATTAATGGTATTCACTTACTCAAACGTCCACTTCCTGAAGCATTACATTGAGCAAGATAAAATTGAAAATATGAGCGAATCATGGAACCAAATGAAGAAAATGTGAACAAGACCGTACCTCTTGGAGTCACGGCTCTCAAACAAGATCTACCAACTCTTGACGACGAATAGATAGTCGAACAACCTAATGATATCATAGTTGGTGACTTCCGACAAAAAGAAATAATAGATTCTTCAGAAGGTATCAAAGTGAGAAGGAATGTTGCACATTCTACAAGAAGCTAGTACCTTACTCAATAAGCAACACTCAATAAAACTCTTAACTCACAAACAAGACGAGTAGTTCCTTTTTAAGGAAAATGAAATATTACTATCTTCATGTTTGAACATGTTCACCAACGACTTGAAACAAATATGGTACGAGAAACTGAAGTATTTCTCTCACCGAATGATATGAAATTCATTATTATTAATTTAATAATTGATGATCTCATCATGTCATGAAAAGTATTTAAGGACAAACCATTTTTATGGACAAGAGAATGATGCATACCTTCAAGCCTATGGGGAATACGAATAACAATATCACGAGAAGCATGGGCGCATGATAGGTCTAAAGACATTCACATAAAACTTAAAAGAACAACATGAAGAAATGACAAACACCAAAAGTTCCAATGAGCCTCATTCTATAAAAGGGTTCCACATAGGACTAATGAGATAAAAAATTAAAATCCTAATAAACCTTAGAGTCTCATAAATAATTTATCAAATATAGAGATACATAACATTAGTTTTAACCATTATAATTTACGTGTTTAACAACAATATCAATCAAATAGATTCAATAATACTTTAATTGTTACCGAAACAAGTTGAAAACACAATATTCTTGACGAATAATAAGAAAAACAAACATTTTATTTTTAAAAAATCCAGTCTAAAATTACAAATAGACTGAATCATTTATATAGAAGAGACTCCGTATTAAAATTTTATTTTAGTTATGATTTTTTTATGATTATAATCAAACCAAATTACTTTATAATAAAAACAAATCGAAAAATGTTTGTAACTATAATCGAATAGTTACTATTTATTAAAATTCTAATAATTCTTGCCCTAAATGAAATGTGATCTTTCACCCCTAATATGAATCATCTAATATTTAATAATTTTTTAACAATTTTTTTTCAAATAAAGACTCCTTATTTTCTGGAACTTATCATTGTGACAAAGTTGGGATGTCAATTTTAAGCCCGACCCGAAACCCGGTCCGAAGCCCGGCCCGAAAAATGCGGGTTTGGGCAAAAAAATATAGACCCGTTTACAAGTGGGCCGGGTTCGGGCTTGGAAAATTTTGGCCCCCCCAAATTCGGGCCAAGCCGGGCTCGGCCCGCGGGTTGCCTGAGCCCGAAAATGGTCCGCCTCAAACCCTACTCTCATCGCTCAGTTTTCTTTCTTCTCCTCCCTTAGTCAGTCTCAACCGTCGTCGTGACCTCTCTCTCTCTATCGCCTCTCTCTCTCTCTCCAAGCTACACCGTTGTCGTCCTCTTCTCCCACCTGAGTGCTCTCGCCCCTCGGTCTTCCTCCGCCCTCGTCGCAGCCGTCTTGCTCGGTCTCATAGCCGTCCTCCGTCCTCCTCCCTCTGTTGTCGTCTCGCTCGATCTCAATTGTCCTCGGTCCTCCTCCTCGCCAGTTTCTGCAACGTTGCCACAGAGGTGAGTTTTTGTTTCATTTTCGATCATTCCCAGTTTTCCCAAGCTAATTTCGATCATTCCCAGTTTCTGCAACGTCCTCGGTCCTCCTCCTCGCTGTCGATTGTTTGATTGTTTTATGATGTTGTTTGTATTAAAAAGGTTTGTTTTCGATGTTTATGGATCCCGACGGAACAAATAAGGGTCATAATTTGTGATACTTGGCTTGAATTTCATGCTCAAGATAATACATCATTTTTCGGTTTCTGTTTGGTTTTAGGGCTTCTTTTACAGAAACCGTCTCTTACTCTCAAATCTTCAAGCCTTAATTTGTGCTCGTTCTTGGTTACTTGGTTACGATGAAGAAGGTTAAGTTTATACATTTCAATTCAAATTATCGAGATTATACGATTGTTTATGTTGTTTCTTTGATTGACTAATGTGTAGATTCTATATTTAACGGCCCCGATGGATTTCTCGCCACGACCCCATAAGCATATTGATGGTGAAACCGGAAGAGCAAGACATTCGAGTCAAATTAGTTTGTATTTTTGTTTCTTCATTTATGGACTTGTATGGAATAGTTTTTAATCTTTGTTAATGTGTGTTTTAGACTATTAGACTTCTATTGATTTATTTAGCGTTTCGGACTTTGTGGACATGAATTTTAGATTCGTATGGATTAATTTAGCGTTTTAGACTCGTTTTAATTTTTTTATACATTTAGGCCCGAGGCCCGACCCGAACCCACCCAAAACCCGTTGGGCCGGGTTCCGGGCCGTTTATTCTAGGCCCGATCAAATTAGGGTCGGGCCGGTCCGACCCAACAAATTCGGGTTTCTTTCAAGCTCGGGCCGGCCCGGCCCGTATCGCACCCCTAGACAAAGCTAATTTTTGCAACGGACCAAACATCAAATACATGGATTTTTACAGGATTATACGATAACAATTATTAAATAAATAACTAAATAAAATAATTCTTCTTCTGGTTAGTTTACTTTATATTTAATATACACTTTCTCCCATCAGATTGGGAGTCCACAATATCTGGTACTACTACTAGTATTACAGGTTGTATTCTATAAATATGTGATATAAATTTAAAAATCAACCCAAACAAAACATTTATCAAAACTTTGTATAAAGATATAATCATGTGGTACTCCAAACTACCTCCCAATATATTTATGGAATACTCTAATTAAAATATACAACATCAAGTAACATAGTTAAAGAATAAATTGAAATCACACAAATTATAAAACATATGACTGATAAAGTGTGCAAATCCGGTACAAATTTTTTAAAAATAAACTAATTTTTTTATTTTTTTCCTAATTTGAAGTATTATTTATATATATATATATATTACTTTATAACATTACATTTTGTATATATGTTATTTTTATGAAAAAAGTATTTTAGTGATACAATATTTCTTTAAATTATAAATTATGAATTGATCCATATAATATGTTGATTTTGGTATGCTTTATTGAGTTGAAATTTTTTAATCTTGAATTAGAAAAAAAATTCAACTCAGTATAGACTAAATAAAAAAAAAATATATTATAATAATTTTTTATTTTATCTTAACTAAAAAAATATAATAAATGAATTATTTTATATATAATTATTCATGAATTTATTCATTACTTCACAATAAATACATTAATTAATATATTAATATTATTAAATTTTAAATTAATTTAGATACACAAATTTTGTTAAATTGATTAATTTGAAGGTAATTTCAAAAATTCATACAATATTCTAAAAATAATATATTACTTTATATATTATTTGAAAATACAATATTAATTCATATATTATTGTGAAGTACTTGACAAGTTAATAAATAAATATTTTTTTTAAAATTCATATAATTTTCTATGAGTTTGAAATAAGACTAAAAATTGTTATAGAATTTTTTTTTATCAAATGAATCATCTTATTTGGAAACATAATAAAGATTAATATATGAATTGTTTAAAATTAAGGAGAATCTAATATACTCTAAAACAAAATCCCTAGTGAATAGTAAAAGAGACACGTGGCCTAATAATGACCGTCCGATCTTCTTTTTTTGTTGCGCTGGCGCTTTCTCAGCCCTCGGATGGGCAACGTCTACTGTTCACGGGTAGTGGTGTTTTACAGCCGTTGGATTAATTTCCGTCGATTGATCCTGACCGTTGGTTTTTTCCCTATCTACCCTTTGCTTTTAGGATTACAAACGGCTGAACCTAAGAAAACCAGCGATTCTCCTCTTCGCCTCGGTTACTCCTCGCGTCTCTGGTGATTCTTGACGGTTTCCGGTGGAATCTCCAGCGTCTTTGTCTTCCCAGGTGAGTTATTTCTTCCTCTTTCGTTTTTAGGTTCATCGTGGAGTGTTTGATGCCTCTCTTCTGCTCCTTTTGCTCTTCTCTCTCTGTGTCTATCGATCTCCCGCCCACTCACATCGTCTTTGTCGATTACTTTTAAGCCGACGCGAGTCACTCTGGATTCGGCTCTTGGTTCCGTTGGAAGGAGTTGAGGTGCGTTTTTCCATCGTTTTCGTGGGAATAAGTACGGTTTCGGACAGTTGAGTAAAGGGGCAGTACCCCGGCAAGAGCGCGCAGTACCCCGGTAAGAGCGCGCAGGATCGTATCTTCCACGTCCTCGCTGTGCTCTACGGAACCGTCTCCGTTGTTGCTATGGTGCGTTTTCAGACTTAGGTTTCCGTTATAGAGATTTTGTTTGGATATGGATGTGTCGTGAATTGGGAATTGGTGCGATTAGGGATTCTAGGGTATTGGATTGATGAATATACGCGTAACTCGATTTTTACACGGCGCTTGCTTCTGATAATAATTGTAGAGACATTGAGGATTTGTTTTAATCTTGAGGACGATATTGATGAGATTGATTTACCTGTTTACTGGATAGATTCAATTGGTGAGAATACAATTGAGAGTTCCAGAATATGGATGGACGACGCAGAAGGTCTTCCACTTTCTCAATTTCTTGGTGAACGGAGGTCGGTGCCGCAAAATGTAAATTCGATGTTGCTTTTCACAATTCCAGTTTGATTATGTGCATTTGGGGCTGATTGTGAATCTTCTACTTTCAGTTCGAGCTATGACGTACAGTATCTGCATCCAGAGGTTTGAGAAATTCGTCAGAATTGTTTTATTGTAGATTCTGCAACACATTTTGCTTGATATTCCAAGTATTGCTTTCTTCACTACATATGCGCTTCTGGTCCTTTTCTGGGCAGAAATTTACTACCAGGTAACGTCCAATATAGTAGTATATCTCATTTGTTTTGGGTTTTGGGCTCATTCATACTGTTCTTACTTGATCATTTCTTATTGAACAGGCACGTGTTGTATCCACCGATGGACTGAGACCGAGCTTCTTCACAATCAATGCAATTGTATACGTTGTTCATGTGAAATACACTTTACGTGTTTCTTCTGGATGTAATAATCCCAGATTGCTCTTTGATTGATAATGTGGTGGAAGCCTGTTTGCGATTGAATTTATCTGTATGGTGTCTATTCTTGACATGTTTCTTCATCAGAAACAAATAGATTGAGGAGATTGTTTTAATTCGTTGAATCAAGGATTTCTTTTTGTTAAGTTGTTATGTAACATGTAGAAGATGAATTAGTTTTATGAAAGGATCCATTTTTTAAACTTAATTCCATTTCTAATTTCTTATGTTGTTTTTTAATTTTATCAAGTAGCACTAAAGTTTAAGCATCGAAGCAGCAAGGGTTCCAACTATGGTCGTCCGCATGAATGGCAGGTGAGAAATTTCGATGATTTGAATAAAAAAATCTGGAGTGAGTCATTTCTAGGTGTCTTTTGTACTCAACCATCGAATTTATGTTATGTTCTCACATGTGCAACTTCTCCTGTTGACTGTTTATGTTATGTTCTCACATTGATCAATAGGGATTGTTTGTGCTCAATCTGCTTTCGTCTTTGTGATGTTTACATGGATTAGGTTATATTTGTGGTTGTTTTGTCTTACACATATCACGTTACATTTGTAGCTATATTTGCGAACGTTTTCTTTAGGTATGTTTGTGTGTGTATACATATATGTATATGTATATGTATATGTATATGTATATGTATATGTATATGTATATGTATATGTATATATTAGTTTGCTGGTTCTTTCTTGAGATGACACCACACCTTTATTTCCTATGAATTTCATTTGTATGTTGCCACGTGCCTTTTACCATTCTTACCCTTTTTTATATTTATTTTGTGTGCATACATATATACATGTGTGTGTATAGATATTAATGTGTGTACATACGTTTAGGTATAAATGTTTAGGTTTATTTGTATGGTTAAGCAGCTGCTGTCTGCTTATTTATTTGCTGGCCTTCTCTTATGTAGACACCTCATTTATATATTTCCATGTGGCATCTTTAAAATTTTTACCATTTTTTACCTAATTTACATACCTATCTAATATACTATATATATGTAAAGGAAAATTACGTTTTACTGTTTTACCTTACCATTTCCGCTTTTCTGTTTTGCTTTTTCACCATGTACACTCCCCTCTCTGATATCGTTTATACTCAAGAGGTATCATACAAAATCAGGGTTAGAATCATACGTATGTGGACTTTTTCGTACGATTCGCCGCGTGAACCGGCAACTACTCGTGAGATGGTTGTCTTTGATGAATGGGTATTCCGCCTAACTTTCTCATAGCGTTTTATGTCGTTTTACTGATTTTGCTATTTTGTTCTTTTCATCTTTCGAGATATGCTTCTATTCGATTTATTGGTTCTATTCGCTCAATATGTGTATATGTGATTAGTTATAGTTAAAAGTTTTTTGTTACTTAGTCGATGATACATATCTAGGTTCACTGTTTGTGGTTAGTTAATGATATATATTACACATGTGACTGTTTGTAACTGTCTTGGTTGATGATATATATATATATAGATTTACTGTTTTCCGTTTGTTGATGATAGATGTTAATCATGTGGTTGTTGTTTTAATTGTGTATGTATAACATGTTTGTTTTACTAGGCGTGTGGTAGTTGTTTTATTATGTGTGTATATCTTATCCGATGCAGGTCACATATATATATATAGATACTGAAATCTATTTAAGGCCGACACTGGCGTATCATCTCTTTGTACTAAAAGAATTGTTCCCAAAGGGAATGAATGTCCTGTTGCTTTCTTTTAGCACAGAGAGATGATACGCTAGTGGCCTTTCATTGTTTTCAAAATCTATCTTTAACGCTAGTATTAGTTAAGATATCACAGGTGAACCAGAACATCATGAGAAGCTTTTGAGAGGAAACAAACCAGAAGAGTATTCCGATACAGAGTATTCTGATACAGATATTTACTGTTTGGCGAGCAAAGAATGAAGATTTCAGTTTTTGTAGAACAATGACTTTGGCTTTGATCTAAAAGGGACACATATATTTGTGAATGAAGATTTCAGTTTTTGTAGAACAATGACTTTGGCTTTGATCTGAAGGAGACACAGATATTTGTAGAACAATAACTAATTTTTACATAATCCAGATATTAACTGCTTTTAATATTAGGAGATTATGATTTTTTTCCTTTCTCTTTGATGCTGTTATGTTCTATTCTTTGATTGATTTCTTGAACCTATAACTTTTTAATAAAGAATAAAGAGCATTTGTTAGTGACAGAAAAGTTACATGTCAAAGTCAATGTAAATAACAGTAATGAAAGCAACAATACATTCATTTCAGTTTTTATATTGTTAAAGTGGAATTTCTTTATGTAAGTCTTTATATTGAGTAACGATAAGCAATTAGCTTCTACTGTAATTATAAGAGTAATCTGCTTTACATGAATACTCCGGCTGAAAGGTAAAGATTTTCCGTTACTAGGAACGGTTTGTTTGCATTTCTACTGAATATATGTTTTGTTGGTTTGACACGTTAATTGTTGTTACGAATTATTTATGAGTTCTATTGGTATTTCAAATTTTTGATATACATAATTGATTTACGAATGGAATGATATTTGATATTGTTCCTCTACGCCTAGGACATCAAAATATTAGGCTTTATACGTTACATAAATATAGTTGTCTTTGGATGATGTTCTCTTTGTAAACGTATTTGCTTATTTACAGGGTAACAGAATGCAAATGTCTGTAAGGTCTATTTACTGGAACAAACATCAACGACATTTGCAAGAGGGTAGTTGTGTTGTCGTCGTTAACTTTAGTGTCTACCGTAACTATGGTGATTACAAAGCCGCAGCATCTGACATAAAAATTATATTTAACTCCACAACCATAGTACGTCCCTGCGAAGAATTGCCTAATCGTGACAAGTATTTAAACTTCGTTGACTTCTCTGATATCACTACGGGTTTGCTGGATGAAACAGTATTGGTTGGTTAGTTCTAAAACGACCACAACATAACTTTATCAGTTGATGTTACTATTAAATAATTTTGTTGATTTTGTTGTAGATTGTATCGGAGAAATTAAATCAGCCGGGAACTTAGAGGACACGACTTATGCTGGTCGATTTTCAAAACGTTTGACAGTAGTTCTACGCGACGACAGGTTTATCAATATTTTACTTTAATACTGTTTAAAAATCATGTTATCTTGACGATACCTATTTTTTTAGTTTAACTATTATTGTTTTGCATAACAGTGGCAAACTATTGGAATGCACTTTATGGGATAGACTTGCCGAAGAGCTTTACCAATGCGTGTATAAT
>CM071874.1:4747838-4758570 GCA_036759665.1 Gynandropsis gynandra | reverse complement strand
GAAGAGAACACAGGTAAAGAGACTCAAAGGACCGTGAGAGAGAAAGCAGGTGCCTGTTCTCTTTTTATATTAGCATTAGTTTTTCTTGTTCTTCGTCACTAATGTTATTTGTTTTCACTGCAATCTTGGCGGCATTAAAACATATAATCTTCTTTGTCTCATGCATGCTGGTATATTTATATCTAGACAAAGGGTCTTTTATTGCAAAAGCTCAGTGGCCATGGAATATTGTTTTCCAGAAAAGGTTCTAGCCTTTCCGTTTGCGTACTTCCAGGCTATAGTGTCAACAGCATCGGAGGACAATTGAAAATTTAGGTTTTGGTGTATCTTAAATTGTGTAATACTTTCTGGAACTATAGACATTTCAATCTGTGATTTTTCATTTGATATCTATTTATTGCAGTCGTCACTTTAGGACCTTAATGCTGGCATTCAGTGACATCCATTTTCTCAGTTTGCCGAATGATATTTGCCATGTTTTATGCTTTTTGGGTTCTTCTACAATAACTGTAAATTAAGCTTTAAGTTTTAACAGGTTCATACTAATGCTATTAGGTCCATTGGTATTGCCATCTGTACAACTTGATGGGGCTCATTCCGTTTAAGATTATCATTGTTATAGAAGGTAAAAAGTTTGTGGTTAGTGATGGACTTCAGATTGGTCCATGCTAAATTCAAAATGAAGAAGATCTGAGTTTAACTTTATGCATTTATGGTCCATCTCGTGTTAACTTTGCATAGTTCCATGCAGGGCCATGTAGCTCGGGCATCGCGTGTACACACATATCGGAGATATTTTTGTGTTTTGAATTTTTGTTTTAAGATTAACGTGTCACACTATTCCTGAAGATTGCTTCAGATATATGGGCGTGGCATATCCTAAAGATATCGCCACATCTTGAAATTTGTGAATGAAGATCATAGCATCAAGTAGGGATCAGGCTGCTAATGTCATGTTTGTTATTTGTTATGCTTGTTATTTGTTTTGCAGACGTCATAAAGATAAAAAGGAGGACAAGGTTGAGCCTGAAGCAGATCCTGAAAGAGACCAGAGAACAGTTTTTGCTTATCAGGTATGTCGGATGGAAGTCTGCGTTCTTCTTTAATTAAGACTTATGCAGATTATTGATGCTGTGGAAATGCAACAGATTGCTTTGAAGGCAACTGAGAGAGATGTGTATGAATTCTTCTCCAGAGCTGGAAAGGTTTGTTGGGTTGCTCGTTTCATGTTCTGTAGTTAATGCCTTCTTCTTTTTAGATTATTTTTATTTCAGGATTACTGGATTGCAAACTAATAACTGTTTACCTCCTAATATACGTATTAGGTACGAGATGTACGACTCATTATGGATCGCATTTCCAGGCGTTCGAGAGGGATTGGGTAAGATAGAATTGGTGGACTCCTAAATTTAAAGATAAAGTAGTGCTTAACTGTAGATGTGTTCTTAACTGTTGAGTAGATGCAGTGATCAGCATCAAGTAACTTTTAGTCAAATAAAGAGTAAAATTGCTATGGTGAGTCTGGAGTTAACTATTGTTTGTCTGCAGATATGTAGAGTTTTATGATGCAATGTCAGTCCCGATGGCAATCGCTCTATCTGGGCAGCCTCTTCTTGGTCAGCCTGTAATGGTAAAACCATCAGAAGCCGAAAAGAATCTTGTTCAGTCAACCGCCGGTGCAGCTGGTGCAGGGGGTCTAATGGGTCCCTATTCAGGTGGAGCTAGACGGCTTTATGTTGGTAACCTGCACATTAACATGACGGAAGAAGATCTTCGGAAGGTAGTCAATTTTATCTCTCTTGGTAACTGAGGCTTTCATGTGGAAGAAATATTAGTACGTTTTACCAATCATGCACCTGTTGAACAGGTTTTATCTGATGTCTTCTTCAAGATTTTGAATTTTTACCTTCTCTTTTTCGTACAATTATATTGTTCGTTGTCAATTGTCTTATTATGATACTATTCTTTTGCTTTCCTAGGTCTTTGAACCATTTGGAACTGTGGAGCTGGTGCAGTTACCCCGTGATGAAACAAATCATTGCAAAGGATTTGGGTTTGTCCAGGTTGGTTGAGTTATTGTCAAGCTTTACAACAGTTATAGGTGTTTTCTTGGTCTTCTTTTTTCCTTTTTCATTAACAGTTTTTTTTCTTGTCCTAAATCTTAGTTTGCCCGGTTGGAAGATGCCAGGAATGCACTGAATCTGAACGGCCAGTTGGAGATTGCAGGTCGTGCAATCAAGGTAAAGATTTAGCGGGAGCTAGAACTTGCTCTAGAATTGCCTTGATCAAGGGCTACTTTCTTTTCGATTTTCAAACTATAATCAATAGTCATATGTTATAACACTCTCAAACAGTGATCCTTTCACTTTATGATTGAATGCTGTTACGATATAGTGTGTTCTATGCAAACTTTTCATCACTTGTGTGTTTGCACGAATACTTGACCACCAGACTTTAGCAGTTAGTCCATCTGGAATTCACCTCTTTGGCTTTTTAATCCACATGTTGAAAACCACATATGATGTTTGTCTTTGATGTGATTTTGTTTCCTGGCAGGTCTCAGCCGTGACAGATCAAACTGAAGGCCAGGAAGTTGGAACCACTCAAAACACTGGTGATTTGGATGATGATGATGGAGGTGGCCTGGTTAGTTGTTCTATAAATTTCTTATTGAAACATTCAAAGGGATGTGGATATTTTGGATAAGCTAATATTGCACATTATAAGTATGTCATACCTTAAGGATGGCTCATCATCGCATTGTATTAATTAATCGGTAGAACGAAAGATTTTAATGGACAATGCAAAATTTCATGCTCTCTGTCAATAACTATGGCTGCATAAGTAATTCATAGTAGTATACTTTTATCTCGATAATTGAAGATGCATCATTTTAATCTGTTCATTTTTTTTTCGAATCGCGAGAAACATGTGTTGTGTAGATATTTTACCAGATTATGGAAACTATATGTGTAACTTGACATGTATATGCTGTTTTAATGGGTATAACAAATGCATATATAATAGCTGAAGAAACCTAAACACCAATCTGAATCTTCTAATATTCGATATCCGATTTCTCTTAATTTTTTTATTAATCTTTCCAGTTGTATATTTATATATTTATTTTTATTCCGACATAGAACCTAATCTGGTTGCTTAATGCTGTAGTCTTTGAATGCACAATCGCGAGCACTTCTCATGCAGAAGCTGGATCGTAGTGGAACTGCATCAAAGTTAATCTCCGTCCCGTCCCTACGTTTTTAGTGATCCAGTTCTTACAAACACGTCTTTCTTTTCGCTCCTTGTTTCTGTTGCACTAAAATCCATTTTTACTGCAGCACTGGCCTTACTGCAGCAGCATCTGTTCCAGGTTCAGCATCAGTAATCTCTCCGTTGGTCGCTCCTCTTGTGCAAGGTTCTTTTCCTGCGGTCGCTGGGCTACCAGGTGCGGGTATTCTTCCCGGTGTAAATATTCCAACAGGGCTTGACCCCGTTGGTGTCCCAAGTGAATGTCTCCTTCTGAAGAACATGTTTGATCCAAAAACAGAGGTCGGTTTGGTTTGGTTTTCTGCCAAAAACACTTTTTTTTAAACGGTTCTTACTCCTTTGCTCTATGTGCTGTCTATTTGACAGACCGAGCCTGATTTTGACCTGGATATCAAGGAAGATGTTCAAGAAGAGTGCTCTAAGTTTGGGAAGCTGAAGCATATTTTTGTTGACAAGTGAGTTATTCTGTCTACGATCTTCGCTCTTTCGAAGCTGAGCATTTCATTCTCCTACATAGATCTCTAACCCTCGACATGTATGTTCCATTACCAAACAGAAACAGCTCGGGTTTTGTTTACTTGCGATTCGAAACTACCCAAGCAGCCATGAGTGCACAGCGTGCCCTCCATGGGAGATGGTTTGCCGGAAATATGATCACTGCAACTTACATGGTATCAATGCATTTAGAACGTTGTATTTTCCCGACCCCATTAAAAAAATCATGTTTTCTCTAACGCTGCGATTGCGTTTTTGAATTCCCAGACTCCACAGATGTACGAGGCGAAATTTCCTGAGAGCATGTAAACGTGCCGGAAATGTTACATTCGAGAGAAGGGGGAAAACCTTGTTCTGCACATCTAAGAGTTTGCAAAAAGATTTGGTTGGTCCAAAGCATTGATGAATGCAAAATTGTGTTATGTGAAATTTTACAGTCTTAGATTAACATTTGCAAATCCATTTCGAGATTCCGTTTTTCTTTTTTGTGGAGGTCGGACCAAGTGTCAATTAAATCATATTTTCATCTTTTTATTAAGCAGATTACAAAATTGTGTTTTATCATTAATTTTGATTTTTGCCGTGGTTATAGTATCATAATTATTGATAACAGAATTAGTCTTTGAAACATTGAAAATTTGATTTGGGAAACCAAATGCATTTGACCCTTTTACGGGTCATTTGATGTCGTGAATTTAGTGGCAACCATATTATCATAATTTGGAGTCGTTAAATTTTACCATCAGTTCGCATAATGTCTACTTTTTAGAAAGTAGACAAAATGGGATATTCATGAGAATAAGCTTAAAGCATAATTGCTCGAATCTCTTACATTTTTATTCTTAAACTGTCTAGACTCAATTTACAAAAATACCCCATGATTCGAGTTCGTTGGGTCGGCTGATCCGATGGCTGCTGGTTGTGATTATTAGGGTTGGGTACACACGTTATACCCATTTGTATACAACATGTGTGTTATAATAATAATAATAATAATAATAATAACAATAATAACAATAACAACAACAAACACATTATGTAGAAAAGAGGAAAAAAAACAACAAACATGTACAAAATAGATCTTAAAAGTTGTGAGCATTATTTTTATCTCAATATTCAATTACTTAATAAATTGAATATTGAAAAAATCGGGCTGTACTCTGGTTGAAACCTCAAAATTTTGGGTCAAATTTGTCAAAATTCGTAATTAATAGCAACAAACCATATATTGTATGATAAAACATGTATTTTGAATATGCATTGTCTTTCTTAACTTATGTTGATGATTAAAAATTATAACAATCAAATTATTAATTTTGATTTGATAAAATGTGGAATACCATAATAGGTTTCCTAACAACTATGTTTCAACCCAAAAAATCAAAGGTACAACTAGAATACAATCTGATTTTATAAAATGTGATTCGATACTTTTAGCAATTGATTGTTGATTGAACATCCTTATGACCAAATTTATTGTTAAGTTACAAACGTCTTTTAACCCCATAAGTAAGATTTCAAGGGGTTTAAAAATGACTATATTACACGTTGTACGTACACGTTGTGCAAGTCGGATACACACGTTAAACCAACACTGTTCACCCGTTTTGTACAAGGTGCGTGTACAACATTCGTGCTAGCACTTACAACGAACGTTGTATAGAAAGTGTGTGTACAACATCTTTACAACCCAAAATAATAATAGTAATAATAATAAAAATCTTATTATAGTACCAATAACAATTAAAAAGGTTTAGCAAGTTCAAGGAATACTGAAACATGTTCCATAACAATACATTACTTGAAAATAAAAAATTATTGGTAGACCCTGTTGGGAGAAACCGAAACACAAGTGATGTTCTATTGGAAAACAGTTTGAATGTGAAAGAACATCCCACATTTTGTAAATTTTCATGACAAAAAGTTTTTCAACCTCCTCTGATGCAAACATCACCATGATCCAAGGGCTTCAAAGCTAACGACCAAGAGCTTCCGTGTTCATTCATCATAATTATCTCACATCATTTATCGGTCAAACCGTTTAACCTTGCAAAGCCTATAAGAAGTTATGCACCATCACCCTAGTTACATCAGTAAATATGATTAACAATCAAATAAAGAACCAAAGTGATATATGATGAATCAGTTTCACTTGGAGTGGTCACTTACCACTGCATCTAGGACCAAATTAGAAAGCATGGTGGATATCATAAAATATGTCTGATCAGAAGATGACCTTGCTTCTACTTCTGCGTTTGATGATGATGATGAATATTGAAAATTAGACCAATATGATCCTAAACCAGTTACGTGAAAAACCATGTCACTTTCGTGACGATAAAAAAATGCAAAATCACCCATCTGAAAATCATGGTCTTTAGAGAAATCTTTCCAACCATCGGTGAATCTAAGGATGTCTAACTTGACTTCCGATGTTTTGTAAGACACGTCTGATCTAAGTGTTGTGTGTTGTTCCTCGTCTTCCCTTCTATTTGCTTCTCTAAGAACTTTAACGAAATATCCTGTAACAAAAAGCAAAATAAAGAACAAAGTTATGTCTTTACGTGTAAAAGATAGAGAGAGATGAAGGAGATTACAAGATATTCGAGAAAGCTAGGAAGAATCAGTTGGAAGAAATATGGATTTTGAGACATTTTTATAGAGATTTGGAGAATTGTTTCAAAGATTTTTCCTAAAAGAGGATATGGAGATGGAGATTAGAGAGGAGAGAGATGAGATTCAATCTCAAATGGGATACAAGAGTTAGAGAGATAGAGATGAGAGATGAGAATTGTCGTATTCGAAAAGGAAAAGGCTGGCATTCAAAAAGATAGAGAGAATTACAACAAAACGATGGAACAATACGACGTGTTGTACAACCTGTGACCAACTTTGTACACAATGTGCAATACAACACGTGAACAACATAGTAGTACAACGTGTATGTACAATGTTCAACATTGTATCACAACGTATGTACAACGTTTGTGCTAAGTTCTACCACGAACGTTGTACACAAGTTGTTTTGTACAACATTTATGCTAAGTTGAGCATGATGAGATTTCAAGATTTTAAAACATTTTTTTACATGTTTAGAAAATTTTTCCATGAAATCAAAGATAGATAAAAAGAGATTAGAGTTTTTTTTAAATTATAGAGACCGTAAGTCAAGAGTTTAAAGTTTCTTATATAAGATAATATGGTTTTTTTAATATTTGTGTACAACAAGAGTATTGAAATTAACAATATATTTTTTATCCAAAAAATAAAAACTTATCAAAACAAGGTCATTTTAGAAAAGTGACTTTTGAACGGGTGGTTTGAGATTGAACCCCCAACATTTTCAGCCCAGTTCCTCTCTCTTCTTCTTCTTCTCCATTCTCTTCCTCTATTGATTTTACCGAACGATCAAGGAAACGAATTTTTATTCTCTCTAGACTTGGTTTCCTCCCAGACGACTGATTAACGGCGATACAAGTTGAAAAACTAAAGAGTAGATGGCCAATGCAATTTGGTGGAGTTTTAAAACTCCAAAGGATTTTCTATTCGATTCAATCGGTACACCAGGCACACCTGGAAACAGACTCAGACACACCCTGAAACTCTAACCCGCCTTGAACCCAAATTCTAAATCCTGAGCTTCACACACGCATGTATGACAACCTAAGGCTATTCTCACAATAACCTTACAGAATGACTCGCAAGCCACTCCCCCTCAAATCCCTAGACGAACACTCTATGATTTGTGTAAACAAAAACACTTCGCAAAGTTTATACAAAAACTCTAATTTAGTTTTATGATTTTCGGCTCCACTTCTCTCTTAGACATTGATGCACTCTCAAATCAGATGGAGAAGTCTCTCAATAGTTAAATCTGACCAGCACTCCTTAAATAGATCTCCTTGATGTGTTTGTTCCAATTTTGTGCTCCTTGATCTTGTTAAATTGGATCAGCATTCCTTAAATAGATCTCCTTGATGTGTTTGTTCCAATTTTGTGCTCCTTGTTTTTCTCCAACAATTTCCATGTTTTAACTTCCATGTTTTTAGCTCCTTGATTTTCTCTAACAAACTCCATGTTTTTAGCTCCTTTGACTTAACCAATTTTGACCTATTCAAATATGAAATTTCAGCAATCAAAATAAAATCAAAATACTCTAACAATCTCCCCCTTTTTGATCTTATACTTAAACAAACACATCATCGCATCATCCATATCTTTGAAGGATCAAGCACAACCTATCCACTTCTGCATGTCTTCAGGTTTGCCTGCATAGGTAACAATTACGCCTGCACTAGTACATTTTTTTCCCCCTGTTTGTGTGAGTATAAGAACAAAAATTCTCCCCCTGCATGAGACTCACATTAAAGAAAATTCGAGATTAAATGGAAATTATCGGGAAAACAACAATACTGTTTGTAGTCCTTATCAGCAACTTGACTTCAACTTCTTAACATTCATGCAGAAGATTTATCTTTTCTCTTCGATGTCATTGGATTATGGTTTCGTTCGTACAAAAAAATTTAACTTTCACATTCAAATGATAAACAATGCATGCAATATCGAACTTAATTATCCTTTATTTCCTTTAAACAATTTCTTCTTGAAATGTGATACTTCACTTCAATTTAGCTAACATTTACCACAAAACCCTTCAAAAAACACTTCCGTAAACATTTTTTTTTCAAATATACTCAATTGAAAAGAAATAATCGGCACAAATATACTCAACACATCCACCAGGTACACCCGACATATATGCAAATAGAATTCCGTACCTGATTAAGAACAAACACTTTGGACTTCCAGATCGTGGAAATTGACAGATTTCCCCATGACTTAGACTCAGGCTACCGTCTAGGTATACTCTTATGATCAAATCATAGCGGAGTATGTAGGTTTTGTTCTTTTATCATCATTCATTTTTCTTTTCGTTTATTTTTTCATTCATTTTTTCTTTTCGTTTATTCTTGCATATGTATGCTTGAATATTCTTTTTCTTTTATCTTTTTCTTTTCGTTTTTCATTTTTTTACTAACCTTATGCCCTTAAGACGTCGAAGTTGGAAAACCGCCTCACCACTTAGACCCGAGCCAATTCCATTGCACTCTTATCAATTTTATTGACAGCGGAGTGTAGAAGTGTTGTTCCCATCTGTGCACTAAAAACTTTTTCCAATATACCAGGTGCACCTCAATATCAGCGTAAATATACTTCTACTAACATATTTCTCAAACAATAAAGTATATTCATTACCCTTTTTCCTTTTAAAGCGCGCACACACCAAGTGCTTTTCTAAGCTTCACAAGGCGGTTCATGTCCAGAGGTTTGTAAAAATATCAGCCAATTGTCGTTCCGTAGACACATATTCAATTTTCAATTGCTTTTTCTCAACAAGCTCTCTAAGAAAATGATACCTAATCTCAATATGCTTTGTTCTAGAATGTAGTACTGGATTCTTTGAAATATTTATGGCAATTGTATTATCACAATGAGCAATGAAAGAATTAGAATCCATACCATAGTCCGATAGCATTTGGTTCATTCAAATGAGTTGTGTGCTGCAACTCCCCAATGCTATATATTCTGCCTCTACCGTGGATAGGGATGTAAAGCAAACGAATCTCACCAAATCTTTGTAGTTGATACGTGGTTTATTCCTCAATCTTCTTGGGTCATGAACATTTCCAATGACATCTGCTATGGAATGATTTTTGTGTACTTGAGTTGAATTGATTTCTCCTTCCATCTCCTTTGCTGAGTTCTCCTCAGTAATTCTCCTTTGCTCAGTTTGTTCCTCAGGTGAACCTTCGACTTCCACATGCATGTTTAGAATATCTGTTTGTAACTGAGCTACAATTCTGTCAACATATTCTATGTTTTGACTTTCTTCATCAAATACAACGTTATTGGACTCAATAACAGTCTTGGTACGAAAATTATAAACTCGAAAAGATGCTGAATTTGTACCATAACCTAGAAACATACCATCATCACTCTTTGAGTCGAACTTACCAAGATATTCTCGATCATTCAGTATGTAGCACTTACACCCAAACACATGGAAATAATTGATATTTGGTGTCTTTCCTTTCCATATTTCATATGGAGTTTTCTCAGTACCTGTTCGAGTATAAACTCTGTTGATGATAGGACATGTTGTATTTATTGCTTCTGCCCAGAACCGAGGTGCAACTCCCTTACCGTGCAGCATTGCCCTAGCCATTCCCTGCAAGATTCTATTTTTTCTTTCCACAACTCCATTTTGTTGTGAAGTTTTCTAGCAGAATATTCATGTGAAATACCAAGTTTATTACATAGATTTTCAAAAGACTCATTCTCAAATTCACGACCGTGATTACTTCTAATTCTCTTAATTCTTCCTTTGGTATTTATCAAGTTTAAGCACAAATAATGAAAGATTTCAAAGGTTTCACCTTTTTTCTCGCAAGGACCTAACCCATGTATATCTTTAAAAATCATCAACACATACGAAAACATACCTCTTTCCACTTATGCTTTCAGTTTGCATCGGTCCCATCAAATCCATGTGAAGCAATTCTAGTATGTGTGTGGTCTTGATTTGCGGCATCTTCTTGTGATATCTTCGAACTTGTTTCCCTTGTTGACATGGTTTGTAAATGACTTCCTTTGTCTTTGACATCCTGGGCATACCTCGAATCAACTAAGAGTTAGACAATTTAACAATGGTTTGATAATTAACATGACCTAAACGTTGATGCCATAAGTGAATTGGATCTTGTGCAACATGAAAGCACTTCACTTCTTCTGTCCAGATGTAGCAGTTGTTAGGTGCTCTTCTCCCTACATAAACATTCTTACCATCCTCATCTGTGACCATGCATTTCTCATGTGAGAAAGAGACACGTAACCCTTGATCACATAGTTGACTAATACTAATCAAGTTTGCTTGAAGTCCTTGCACAAAATGCACATTAGTCAGCTT
>CM071874.1:4719377-4746175 GCA_036759665.1 Gynandropsis gynandra | reverse complement strand
CAACCATACTTCACGGCTCCCCATGCATCTTCATCTATGCCACGAATATTTGCTCTCATCTTAACCTTCCAATACCCATAATTAGAGGAGTTGAGTATTACGGGCTTGCAATACGAGTATAGATCTCGTGTTCCTTCCATCTCACTCTTTAATCGGATCTAAAACGAATATTATTTTTCGTTTCCAGCTCTGATACCAATTGAAAAACTAAAGAGCAGATGACCAATGCAATTTGGTGGAGTTTTAAAACTCTAAAGGATTTTCTATTCGATTCAATCGGTACACCAGGCACACCTGGAAACAGACTCAGACACACCCTGAGAACCCGCCTTGAACCCGAATTCTAAGTCCCGAGCTTCACACACACATGTATGACAGTCTAAGGCTATTCTCACAATAACATTACAGAATGACTCGCAAGCCACTCCCCCACAAATCCCTAGACGAACACTCTAAGATTTGTGTAAACAAAAACACTTCGCAAAGTGTATACAAAAACTCTAATTTAGTTTTATGATTTTCGGCTCCACTTGTCTCTTAGATATTGATACATTCTTAAATCAGATGGAGAAGTCTCTGTCTTGTTAAATTGGATCAGCACTCCTTAAATAGATTTCCTTGATGTGTTTGTTCCAATTTTGTGCTCCTTGTTTTTCTCCAGCAACTTCCATGTTTTTAGCTCCTTGATTTTCTCTAACAAACTCCATATTTTTAGCTCTTTGACTTACCAATTTTGACCTATTCAAATATGAAATTTCAGCAATCAAAATAAGATCAAAATACTCTAACACAAGTCTTTTCGTCAACTCCAGATAAAAGTTTCTGAATGATGTCTTGTCTAAACTGTAAATTTCCTTTGGCAGCTCAATATGATTAATTATCGTGGCTCAATTTCAATGAGAAATCAATGTTTCATCTTATATCTCAAATTCCGGTTTGTATGATTTTAGAAGTTTGCTTATCACCCAGATTCAAATTCCGTGCATTTTTCTTTTTGCATCAGTTTTTGTAGCTAAAAATTTAATTTTAATTTTGATTTTGAGTGAGTTGCAAGGAACCGATCATTTTACCTTTTTCGCTTTTTCTCTGGATGTTGCATCTAGGGTCAGACTTTTATTCTTAGCTCCTCACATAAAGGTTGAAAGATTAAAATTTTGGATCTCTCCCACCCGTGTTTGAGTTGTTTATGCGTTTGTGATTGGTGGTTTCTGTTTTCATTTTACTGATTGATGAAATCATTGCGTATTGTGAGTTGTGATGATTTGGAGGAAACGATAAAAAACTATTAAAAACTATTATGATTGTGTTTTAAATAAAATTATCAAAAGAAACATTTATTATTAGTAAAAATACTTATTTAATTTTTCTTTCAAAATTTTCATATAATTTTAATTATACACTTATACTTATATATGTATATAAATATATACACAAATAGATTTACAAATATATATTATAAAACATATATATACACAAATATATTTATAAAAATATATTATAAAACATATATATATATATATATGCAATGGTGTATGTAAGTTAATTTATCATTGGGGTCAGATTAGAAAAATTATACTTTTATAAACATATAAATATCAATATCAATTAATTTTTTAATATATATATATGTATATTATATTTAAATAATCATTGGGATCATTTTACCCCAATAATAACATTGTGCATTCCACCTCTATGTAGATATATATACATGTATTTAGTGTTTATAAATATATGTGCTATATATATGTATATCTTTGTATATATGTATATGCATATGAATATCTTAATCTATATACATTTATTTATGTTTATGTGAATATATATGTACATATAGGTATATATATGCTTGTATATAAATGTATTTTTGTGGTTGAATATATAAATAGATATATAGCTATATATGCATATATCTATTTTTTATGAATGTGCGTATATATATATATTTGTATATATTCACAAGTGTTGTGTATATATGTACATAGGATTGTATGTGTATTGGTATCTAACCATGTGCATACTTGTGTATATATATGTATATATTTGAATATATTGTATATATGCATATATATGATATGTGTATATAGGGGTGCGATACGGGCCGGGCCGGCCCGAGCCCGAAAAAAACCCGCATTTTTGCGGATCGGGCCAGTCCGGCTCGGATACGATCGGACCTAGAATTTACAACCCGAAACCTGGCCCAACGGGCTTTGGGTGGGCTCGGGCCGAGCCTCGGGTCTAAAGAGATAAAAAATTTAAAAATTTAAACAAGTCTAAAACGCCTAAATTAATCCATATGAATCCAAAATTCACGTTAACAAATTCCGAAATGCTAAACAAATCATTAGTCTAATAGTCTAAAACACACATCAACAAAGATTAAAAACTATTCCATACAAGTTCATAAATGAAGAAACAAAAATACAAACAAATTTGACTTGAATCTTTTGCTCTTCCGGTTTCACCATCAATATATGCTTATTGGGTCGCGGCGAGAAATCCATCGGGGTCGCTAAATATAGAATTTACACATTAGTCAATCAAAGAAACCAAATCAACAACATAAACAATCGTATAATCTCAATATTTTGAATTGCAATGTATAAACTTAACCTTCTTCATCGTAACCAAGTAACCAAGAACGGACAAAAATTAAGGCTTGAACGTTTGAGGGTAAGAGACGGCTTTTATATTTGTTGAGGACACGCGAGTCGGCGCTGAAAGAAAACTCTGAAGCAAATGTGGTGATCGGAATACTTAGGATATCATAAGCCATAAACGCTAACTCAATACTATATGTCTTAGTGTTAGACTTCTAGAACTGCAACACATCCATATCGGTATGATCTTACATGCATATATCAGGATCCCGCATACATTTGTAATATTTTCCTTTTCACTTTTTTTGTGTCACATATATGATATATGTGTAAAGTAAAAATTTATTTTATTCATATCCTTTTAATTTTTTTAATTTTAATTTTTAATGGAAAATAACTCAAATGAAATTAATATATATTATAAGTTATATCATAGCACATAATATTTAGGGATTTCTATCTCAGAAAAACTATTCTGAACATAAAAAATACACAAAATATAAGAAGAAAAAAAGTTATTAATAAACAAAATAAAAAATATTTAATTACAAATTAATAGCTTATGCACGAGGGAGAGAGAGACGTCACGACGAGGAGGTAGGGGAGGGAGAGAGCTTCTGAGACTGAGGGAGGAGAGAGCACTAGAGTTAGGGTGCGCGTGCCGTTTTCGGGCTCGGACAGCCCGCGGGCCGAGCCTGACCCGAATTTTACGGGCCAAAATTTTCCAAGCCCGAGCCCGGCCCGATTGAAAACGGGCCTATAATTTTTGGCTCAAACCCGTAATTTTTCGGGCTGGTTTCGGGTCGGGTTTCGGGCCGGACTTGAAATTGACATCCCTATGTGTATATACATGAATTTTTACGTGTATATCATATTTATATACATAATTATATATTAATTTTCATATACATATATATATATATCTATATTTATATATATATATATATGATTTTTTGTCGATTATATTTAAGAGTATTTCTATCAGTTGGTTAAATCACTATCAAACGCAATCACAATGATGACAATGGCTTTCAACTTGATGAGTCCATTGGAAGTGAATCTTTCTATGATCTAATGGTGAACAACAATAATAATCATAATAATAATAATCATAATAATAATAATAATTATAATCATAATAATAATAGTAATAATCATAATCATAATAATAATAATAGTAATAATAATAGTAATATTAGTAATAGTAATACTAGTAATAGTAATAATACTAATAATAGTAATAGTAATAATAGTAATAGTGATGATGATGATGATGATGATGATGATGATGATGATGATGATGATGATGATGATGATGATAATAATAGTAATAATGATGATGGTGATGATGATGATGATGATGATGATGATGATGATGATGATGATGATGATGATGATGATGATGATGATGATGATGATGATGATGATGGGAGGAATGAGCATGCCTTCATTTATCGACATGATGTTGTTAAGAGCAACATCATGAATAATATAGGGGTTGTGAGGGAAGACACTAACGAATCTTACTCTGAAACTGATATTAGTTATTGAGGAAGGTGAAGAAGACAATCTTGATGAAGAAGGGAAACCGAAATGTGAAGAAATTGGTGATGAGGGAAACATTGCAGCAGGTGACAAAACAAAGTGATGGAAATTACAATTTTGTTGCACTCGAGGTTGA
Source organism: Gynandropsis gynandra (assembly GCA_036759665.1). Classification (NCBI taxonomy): domain Eukaryota; kingdom Viridiplantae; phylum Streptophyta; class Magnoliopsida; order Brassicales; family Cleomaceae; genus Gynandropsis; species Gynandropsis gynandra. The sequence continues at coordinate 4,741,894 of CM071874.1, read as the reverse complement.
CCAGATTCGCGTGCTATGGATAGATGACACTGAGCCAATCCAAGATATCAAGGATGCGATTTTTGTTGACCGTGGTTTCATTTATGGAGGTTATATGTTGCTTCAGCCTGCAACCCAACTGGGCAAGTAGGAGTTGTAATGGATGTAAATATCTCGATAGATTTATTGGCTACGAATGGTTATACCCTCAAGGACATATCAATCAAGAAGTTGAAACGCATGAGGGATTTTGCTAGGAGTTTCAAAATGCAAACGGACCTTCAAGTTCAGGCTTTTAAAAGGCCCACAAATTTGTGGCCCGACCCGTCAAGCTATAAACAACAACACTAAAAAAACCTAAACCTAGCGCCGTGTTCTTCTCCTTGGTTCTTTTCTATGTGGTGTGTTTTTCTCCTGTCCTTGGTTCTTTGCATCGTGTTCTTCTCCTTGATTCTCTTCTCCGTGGCACGTTTTTCTATTCTCCTCGGTTCTTGATGCGTTCAAGTTAAAAACTGATATGATCATGGACAGCGTCAAGGATCCCGAGTATGAAGAGGACGCCTGAATATTACAAGAAGGTCCCTTGACCCGAGCTAAATCAAGAAAAGAGGATGCGACCCGTGTTGTGGCGAGCGAAGAGGACGCGACTCGTGCCGAGGAGGACGCGACCCGTCCAAAGGAGAGAAAGGCGGATGCAACCCATCCTAAGAAGAGAGAAGGATAGTGGTCCTGTGACCCCTGTTAGTGCTAGAGAGGAGGATGCCTTAGCCATACTAGTAGGTCTCATGACCCGAGCTAAAGCTAGGACGTTCAAGGACGCTATCGTCGGATTACTTGCGGCCGTGTGGTTTCAAGATGATTCTCGAGTCCACAAGGAACTTCCAACATCCGAATCATACTACATGCCAAAGCTCAACTTGCAATGATCAACACTTAGGGCAAGTGTGTCGTGTGTGCTCTTTTCCCACAGTTGGTTTTGTTCCACGTGGTTTTTCAACGGCGGATTTTTAATGAGGCCATGACTCACTCCCGTCCCTCTAATTGTTGACCCGAGACTTCAAATGTTGTTCATATTGAAGTACTTTATTATTACATTTATTTTCATTTTTTATTTTGAATTTTGAATTTTAGTTCATTTAAACTACAAACCTTGCATGGCTTGCATGCATTTATGGTGGCATGACGTCTTGCATGACTTCTTCCTCTATATGGCTGTCCACCCCCTTGTACACACAACAACTTTGATTTTGAATTTGAATTTCGAATTTCTCTTTGAGAATTCTTCCAATGTTGGTGTGTCATATCCAGCAATTGTTGGTGCGTAATATCCAACACTCGTTCGTTCTTCGTAGGTGTGTCATATCCTCGAAGACGGACTCGGTAAATCAAGAGCCTTCTGTAACTCTTGTGTGACCTATCGTTCCACATGCCTTGTGTAAGGAGTCTTTCAACTCGGCTGCAACAAGGATTACCCATCATACCAATCGAGAGCCTTCTGCAACTCTTGTGTGACCTATCTATCCACACGCCTTGCGTAAGGAGTCTTCCGGCTCGGCTGCAGCAAGGGTTTACATCTTATCTTCGTTCTAGAGTGCCGTTCCAGCGAGGATCGCATCAAGTGGTATCAGAGCTCACTCTAGAAAAGATTGGTTCATCTTTGGCTGTTTGGTTGTTCTTAGACCGATAGCTAGTGATTGAACCATGCGTAGTTTCTGTTCGTTTGTTACGTATCGTTTGTGTTACGAGTCTTGCGTGCTCGTGCGCAATTTGTTTCGTTTGTGGGCTACTTTAGTGTGTTACTTGTGCAAGTTGTCCATGTGGTTGCTGTACATTTAATCATCAAAACGCAATAGGAGATAACGGTGCAGAAACCAGCTGAGTAAACAAGCTTTTGGTTGAAGCTTTTGCTGCTCGTTTTGAGCAAACTCTTAAAACCAAAATAGAGGAGCTTTGGCAGGAGATTTGGGAAGAAATTTATGGTCGGCCGAGAGTAAATCCTACTCTTAGTCAACGAGAAAGGATTCAGCAAGATGAGGGCATTAACTATTATGAACGAGGCAGTTCATCCTCATCTCGAAGTAGTCATAGACAACACCGAAGGGTGCGAGAACGCAGAGACGACCTGAGAGATGACCTTGCTGGTCTTAAACTCAAAATTCCTCCGTTCCACAGCAAGGCTGATCCGGATGTTTATCTAGAATGGGAGAAGAACTTCTTCGTGTTTGGTTGCCAACACTACACCGAGAGAAGAAAATCTTCGTGTTTGGTTGCCAACACTACACCGAGAGCAAGAAGGTAGGGTTGCTGCAACGGAGTTCTACGATTACGCTTTGAGCTGGTAGGATTAGTTGGTAATTTTTAGGCGATGTAATGGAGAGAAAACTATAGAGACGTAGCTGGAAATGAAAGCTATATTGTGTAAACGGCATGCTCCGAATCGCTGTCTCCGAGACCACACAAATCAATCCAATACAGCAACAACTCAAAAGGAGCGCTCATTCTAACTTTGGGGCTGAAAAGTTCAGCCATCAACGGGAGGAAAAGCCGAGATATCTTAGGAATGACAAGTCTGTCCCAACAGCCAAAGACGAGGTAAAAGTGGTTCCAACGGCTCCAAGAGACAAAGGAAAAGCCGAGGCCACTACATCGAGAGCTCGGGACATAAAGTGCTTCAAGTATCATGGAATGGATCATTATGCAGATGAATGTACCAACAAGAGATTAATGATTATTCGCGAGGATGGTGAGATTGAATCCGAGGACAATGAATCCGAATCTTCGACCGAGGAGTGTGAAGAAGAACTCGAGTTAAAGGTCAAGATGCACCCGAGGCCTTATACACTACAATGGCTCCATGAGAACGAAAAAATGAACATGAACAACCAAGTGACCGTACCTATCAACATTGGAACATACGAGGACAAGATCGTGTGTGACGTTCTTCCCAAGGATGCGAGCCATAGCCTTCTCCATAGTCCGTGGCAATCGGATCATAAGGTAATACATGACGGTTCTACTAACCAGCATTCTTTTGAGTTTAATGGCAGGAAAAAGATTCTTATTCATTTAAAGCCAAGAGAAGTGCAACAAGATCAATTGCGCCTAAAAGAGAAGGAAGAATGCGTAATAAAGCCATCGAATTTCTGCGGTAAATTGGGTGAGATAATAAAATCTCTTCACTGTAGTCAATCGGTTCCATTATTTGTGTTTAAGAAAGCTCATTTGAGCTTGACTGACCTTGCACTGGTGCTGCCGAGTGAGATCATTTCATTAATGCAGACTTATAAAGGTATTTTTCCCGAAGACAACCCTACGAAATTACCTCCTATATGCGGAATTGAACATCAAATAGACTTCATTCCCGGAGCCGCACTTCCAAACAAGCCAGCTTATATTACCAACCCGGTGGAGACTAAGGGAGTTGCCAATGTGGCAACATTACCTTTGTCCGAAGGAGTTCGATATACATACTGACCACGAATCAATCTAGTACAAGCAAGGTAAGTAAAACGTCGTAGCGGACACCCCATCCTGAAAGTATGCCCTACTAACTACTTTAGATGCTAAGATGCTAGGATTTGAACAAATTAAAGAGATATATTCATCTGATTTGGAGTTCAGAGAAGTGTGCAAAACGTGCGAAAAGTTTGCATTAGATCATTACTTTAGGCAAAACGACTTTCTATTTTATGATGACCGATTGTGCGTACCTAACTATTCTATACGAGAATTGTTTGTTAGAGAAGGTCATGGAGGTGATCTTATTGGTCATTTTGGGATTGCGAGAACACTTAAGATATTACATGATCACTTCTACAGGCTGCACATGAAGAGGGGCGCTGAGCGAATTTGCGAAAGATGTGCCACATGCAAACACGCTACGTCTAAAGTTCAACCTCACAATTGTATACCCCTCTACCTATCCCGACTCACCCTTGGAATGAAGTATCTATGTATTTCATGATTGGTTTGCCTATAACTAAGAATGGAAATGACTCAATCTTTGTGGTTGTTGATAGATTTTCTAAAATATCACATTTCATAGCATGCCACAAAACGGAGTATGAATTGCACGTAGCAAATTTGTTCTTTAAGGAAGTAGTTAGGACGATAGTTTCAGATAAAGATATAAAGTTCCTTAGTCATATTTGGAAGACTCTATGTTCTAAGCTAGGAACTAAATTATTGTTTTCTACAACGTGTCTTCCGCAAACTGATGGTCAACCCGAGGCAAACCTTAGGAACTCTCTTGCGTGCAATTGTTAAAAATAACTTAAGAACGTGGAAAGAATGTTTACCGAATGCTGAATTTGCATATAATCATGTTGTGAATTCTGCTTCTAAATATTCCCCGTTTGAAATCGTTTACGGGTTCAACCCCGCCTCACCTTTGGATCTAATGTCATTACCTTCGAGTGATCAAGTTAGTTTAGACGGAGATAAGAAAGCTACAATGGTACAACAAATCTAAGAGAAAGCTAGGAAGAACATAGAGGGGAAAACAAAACTCTATGCAAAGCAGGCAAACAAAGGACGAAAGCGAATGATTTTCGAGCCCGACGACCAAGTGTGGATTCGTTTGCGAAAAGAGCATTTTCGGAACAAGAGAAAACCAACGTTAATGCCCCAAATTGACAAACCCTTCACAGTAACCAAGAGAATCAGCAACAACGTTTATCAACTCGACGTGCAAGGTAAGTATAATGTGAGTTCCCGTTTTAATGTGACTGATTTGGTGCCTTTTATCGCAGATCAAACAGATTTGAGGACAAATTCTTTTCAAGAGGGAGGGGATGATATGATCATGGACATCATCGAGGATCCCGACCATGAAGAGGACACCTCAATATTACAAGAAGGTCCCGTGACCCGAGCTAAAGCAAGAAAAGAGGATGCGACCCGTGTTGTGACGAGCGAAGAGGATGCGACCCGTGCCGAGGAGGACACGACCCATCCAAAGGATAGAAAGGCGGATGCAACCCATCCGAAGGAGAGAGAGAAGGAAGTTGGTCCCGTGACTCGTGCTAGGGCTAGAGACGAGGATGCCTTAACCACACCAGCAAGTCCCGTGACCCGAGCTAAAGCTAGAACGTTCAAGGAAGCTATCGTCAGATTACTTGCGACCGTACGGGTTCAAGACGAGTGCTCGAGTCCACAAGAACATCCGAATCATACTACATGTCGAAGCTCAACTTGCAACGATAAAAAATTAGGGCAAGTGTGTCGTGTGTGCTCTTTTTCCGCCGTTAGTTTTGTCTCATGTGGTTTTCCGATGGTAGGTTTTTAACGAGGCCATGACTCACTCTCGTCCCCCTAATTGTTGATCCGAGACTTCATATGTCATTGATATTGAAGTACTTTATTTTATGTTTATTTTATTTTTTATATTTTGAATTTTAGTTCATTTAAATTACAAGCCTTGCATGTCTTGCATGCATTTATGGTGGCATTGAAATCTTGCATGACTTCTTCCTTCATATGGTCGGCCACCCCCTTGTACACACAATAACCTTGATTTTGAATTTGAATTTCGAATTTCTCTTTGAGAAATCGTCCATTGTTGGTGTGTCATATCTAGCAATTGTTGGTGCGTAATATCCAACACTTGTTGGTTCTTCGTAGGTGTGTCATATCGTCGACGTCGTGCTCGGTAAATCGAGAGCCTTCTGTAGCTCTCGTGTGACCTATTGTTCCGCACGCCTTGTGTAAGGAGTCTTCCGACTCGCCTGCAACAAGGGTTACCCATCCTACCAATCGAGAGCCTTCCGCAACTCGCATTTGACCTATCTATCCACACACCTTGTATAAGGAGTCTTCCGGCTCGGCTGCAGCAAGGGTTTCCATCTTACCTTCGTTCTAGAGTGTCAATCCAGCGAGGATCGCATCAAAAACCTAAACCAACTCCGCAAATACGTGTAACGTGTGTAGTATAATATAGGTATCGATCCCTCTGGGACTATGCAACATATATCAAATCTAAGTAGTCTAGAACGATTAAACAAATTATAGTTGAATTGATATGAGAAATTAAGCTAATATAAACGAGTTCTCTAGCAATTCGACAAACACTCTAGGGAACCGGTTTCACCACTAGGTAATCCAAGAACCACACTTCAACTACTAACCGTCATGCATACTCTGTAATACTTTAAAGGTGAATGATCGTAATATGTCTAAAACCCTCAAGGCGAATAAGACGTGCATGAACGAGCAAACCCCTTACTTTCATGGTTGAGTTACACTTTTTTACCTTAAGCTCTATAATTCATTTGTTTTAACCCTCAACCGAAATTGCTCTACTTTATTGACCCAATTCCAATTGTTCTAAACCTGCTTTTTAGGATTGAGTTTCATCCAATTCCAATTGTTCTAATAGCTCGTTAACCAGCTCATTTTACACCCTAACTAGGGATGGTCAATGCGGGTTCCTCGGGTTTCGATTTGGATTCAGATTCATCGAATTTTGAAAAATTGGACCCGAACTGAACCAAAATATTTTCGATTCGGGTTCGGGTTGTTCGGGTTCAAAAGCATTGGACCCAAAATTACATTAAGATATTTGAGTTCTTCGGATAGTTCGGGTTGTTCGAGTTATTCCAGTTCGAGGTTTTCGGGTATAATACATAATTTGGGTTATTCGATTTTAGAATTCTTTGGGTAATTCGTTTTTAATATAAAACAAAAATAAAAATATCAAATATAACATAAGTATATATATATATAAGAAAATATACTAGTATATATATATATATAAGAAAATATACTAGTATTTTTTGTGTGTTTATATATATTTTAAACAATCTTAAATAATATTTTATTTTTTTTATTTTATAAATTGGGTTGTTCGGGTTTCTTGGGTTTTATCCGAACCCAAATTGGACCGACCTGAACCCGAACGGATTCTGAAATTTAGACCTATATGGGTTTTTAGGATAAACCATATTCCAAACGTTCGGGTTGTTCGAGTCGATTCGGATAACCCAGATTGGTCACTCCTACCTCTAACTAAAACCTATTTCAGAAATAACCTCGAAGAAGATGCAAATTTCCATATTATTATGTCAACACGTAAAAGCAACCTCGATTGTTATCTGGCTGGTGGAAACCACTACAAAAAAAAATGCAATTTCAAACGGAATTTACGTACAGACTACGGATAGACTATGGACGATAGTGGAATTCGCTTGTAATTTACGTAAAGACTACGGATGGACTATGGACGATAGAGGAATTCACCCGTAATATACAGATGTGAGATTTTTTCAAAATCCGTCCGTAAATATGGACGGATTTAAAATAAGACGACGGCCCATGTAGGATTATGGACGAACATTGTTTCCATCCATGATTTCCGGACGAGAATGTCCACCCGTCTGGAAATTTTGGAAAAATTGTGGACTTCTTTCAACCGATCGAAAAGTATTCGTAATTTAAAATTGTTTACGAATGGCTCGTTGAAACATATTGATTTTAGCCCTTAATCAATCCTTAATCGGTTCGAAAAAATATTTATACAAACCGCACACACCTACATTCGTTTTCCACACAAAATTATCAAACATTTTACTCCATATCATATTATTATTTCTTATTACAATGTAATCATCATCGAGATTGAATATTTTTATTTCTATACAGTGGATGTATAGAAGAATTGATCTAGAAACTCATGGTGTATCGAAGGAGTTTATGAAAGGCATTACACAGTTTATGAAGATTGCGACAAAGAAACCAGTAAGTTGGTTGTTCTATTATCTCATGCAAAAATGAAAAATTTGTTAACTAGAGAACCATGTGGAATAATATTGATTAAGAGATTTTTCTCCAAATTACTAATGTTGTTTAAGATTTTAGTAGAGATATTGTACATCACGAGGTGTTTGAGACGTGTCAAGATATGGAAATGAACTTTTATATGGAAATGGTGCAAAATGTATTCGTTGAAAGAAACGAGAAAAAAATATTAAAGAATATTTGAATGAAGATGCAAAAAGTTTTTGATATGTTTGAAAGTGCTAGACATCCATTTTATGATGGGTGTAGAATAGATCTTTCACAATTGTCTTTATCTCCACGTTTAATAAATTTGAAGACATAAAATAATCTTTCTGTGTGTTGCATGGATTATGTATCACAATTAAAAAGAGATTATTTGCTTAAAGATAACAATGTAATATAGTCATATTATGAGACAATGAAGATGATTAAGTCTTTAGGTCTATTACCATATCAAAAGACCAATGATTGTCAAGACAACTGTATGACTTTTTGAAAAGAGACATCAGGTTTAACTAATTTTCAATTTTGCAAAAAAATACCAATTTTATTTGAAAATGAAAGGAAATTTTGATTAATATTGTTGTATGTGGTTTACCAATTATAGACAAAATAAAAAGTGTATCAATCTGAGAAGATCGCAAGCGACATGAGATGACATACGCAACTCGTGATGGAGAACTGTGTTATCGCTCATATGGTGAGGCGTGGAAACACTTTAATAAGGTATATCCTAACTTTGCAGCTAAGAGTCGAAATGTCTACTTAGATCTTTGGACTGATGGTTTTAATCTATTTAGTACAACAGGATATGCAACAAGAGGACTTTCCAAGAAGATATGCAAGAGGAAAAATTAATTCAAAGTACATAATAATACAAAAGAATATACGTAACTTAAGAAACAAAAATAATATATATTATTGCTCTAAAATGTTTAATTAACTGAGCTAATTAAACTATTTTGAGCATGAAATTGGCATCCATCCAGTAAACGCAACCCACAACGTAGTAGATAATTAAATATATTTGGAATAAAAAATTGTCTAATTCAGATCTTTATATACAGATTTATTGTATTTCAAAGTCTAATGTATAATTTAGTGCACAATCGCCGGTAATGCTGAATACATAAATTAAAAGGTAAAAAAGTGTGCAACATAAGGAGTTTTCAAGAGGATATGCAAAAACCAAAATTAATTCAAGTTCATAATGACATGACAAACATATATAACTTAAGAAACTTGAATAAGGTATCTCGTAGCTCCATAAATTCCAATTTACTAGGCTTAATAGTCAATTTTGAGGATAAAACTATGGTCGGGGTGATAAGCACAACCAACGAAAACATGGATTTTGAAAAACTACTTGAAATACAAAAATAATAAAGTTTGGGATTTATAAGCAAACTTATCGTATTTAAATTCCTTTCGTATAATTAAGTGCACAATTGGTGAATAATGCTCAAAACATAAATTAAAAGGCAAGAAGTGTGAAATATGAGACTTTTCAATAGTATTGCAAGAGGAAAATGTATTTCAAGTGCATAATACGTAATTTAAAAAACGCGAATAGAGAATCTTGTAGCTCCAAAAACTCCAATATAGTGAGCTAAATAGTTGCTTTTTAGGATGAAAATGGGATGGGCCCACTAGGCGCAACCCGTGACGTCGTAGATATCGAAAAATATTTGGACTAAAAAAATTGTCCAATTTGAAGATTTATGTGCAAAATTATCTTATATCAAAGTCTAACATATAATTTTGTGCGCAATCGACTCTGAAGATGTTTCATGTGAAATTTTTTTTCGAACTTTGAAAGGAAAAAATCATTTTTATATTTGCTTGTCAATTTTATATATTTTATACTAAAGCTTGAAGTTAAACCCATCATTTATACATATTTTAGTTTTCAAACTGTATTACAATCAAAATTCAGGTAACACAACCTCTTATGTTCCTTATCCTACACTTCTCTCTTTTATGTAATCTAAAGAGCCAAGTAAATGTCGTCACGTCATCACCACGTAACACAACCCTTATCTTTTTCATCATACATTTAGCTCGTTTACATAATCTAAGGATCCAATTAAATTTCGCAATATTATTGATGTGTGTCAAGTTAAACAAGTTAACCTAAGACTACCTGCAAATGCATGACACGTGTGTAGTAGTTAAGGTGTCGATCCCACGAGGACTAATGTAACACGATCTAAAAATCAAAAGTAAAATCAATGCTTTCTGCGATAAGTAAGGATGATGAGATGCAATGATGATGATGCAGTGGATAAATGAGTTCTAAACAAAGAGACAAACGCCCTAGAATCCGGTTTCACCGCATAGCCTCAGAAATCTAACTCCAATCTATCAATCGTGCATTCCCTATCAAGATATCTAAGACAGACGATCCTAATGTAGAACCTACCCTCTCTGAAGGCATAGGAACGTGGCTAGATTGAGTCATCCCCTACTTTCGTGGCTGACACCCCATTACTATTCATGATTCGCCCGATTCAACCCTCAACCGTTACTATCCTACTTTCGTGACCTAGTCTAGGTTGTTCTAAGCCTGATCTTCTAGGACTAGAATTCACCTTTAAGTCCTTCTCCTAATCCCTAACACATGCATTTACGTGGCTTTTGTAAACACAAGACAATAAGTGCTCAGACAAAGAATAGATAAACGAAACGGGGAGATGCATTCATAAATAAAAATCAACGAAGGTTCTGGGTAGCCATGGGCTAATCCCTTCGCCTAGAACAAATCTACTACTCAATCATGAGTCTAAACATCATAAACGAAATAGTAAAGTAAGGAGCATAGAAATATCAAACGAGAGATGATCCCGAATCAATTCCCAACTCCTTGTTGTGTCTCAAAGAGGGCTCTTGAATGGATTGATGGATGCCGTGAACCCTCCTAGGGTTCTCCTCTGTGTTTGCTTGCTTCTGAACTCAATTTGGGGTCCTTTTTTATACAAATTCCCCATTGGAGACATTCTAGGGAAGTTGTTATAGGCATGCTCCGCGCGGGCTAGGGAGGCAACCCACGCGGGCTCCTCATTTCCTCCATAACCCGCGCGTGCTAAGGGCTAGCACAACTCGAGCAACAACTTCTAGAACAGCACCCCGCACGGGCTAAGAAATACACCATGCATGGGCTCCTCTTGAACATCAATCCGTGCGTGCTAAGGGTTAGCACGACTTGGGCAAATGCTGCTGGACGTTCAGCCCGAGCGGGCTAAGGAAACCACCCCACGAGGGGCCTTGTCTCTTCAAGTCGTATTATATACCTTGCCCGTTTCTCATTTCGTTTGTTCCGTTATGATCTCCAATGCTCTTACTTTGTCTCGTGTATGTTCTTTTGCTCCGAAACGAACCAAATACGCATTAAAACCTATAAGAACATGAAAACACAGAAACAAGTAAAACAGATACAAAATCACACGTAAACATCGCAACTATCATCATAAACATATCTAAAATCATGCGAGAATCGTGTATGGAAACGAGATGATCAATCATAACCATGTAGCACAACCTCTTATCTTTCTTATCCAGCACTTATCTCTTTTACGTAATCTAAATACCTAATTAAAAGTAACAACATCATCACCATGTAACAAAACCTCTTATTTTCCTTATCCTAAAATTATTCGTCCACATCCGCAGATGAATTATGAACGCCCGTTAATATCCATCCATAAATGCGGACGAGATATAGATAGGTTTTGGTCCCCATCTGGAAATGATATTAAATTCGGATTTCGAACGTCTATTCCCCATTCCTCCTAGATTTTCATTCGCTCCCATCGACCTTCCATTCATCTGTCTATTGTCGTTGACCATCCATCAGTCCATCCTCTGCCATCGACCATCCGTTGTCGTCGACCGTCCATCGAGAAACCATATATTGGTCTGCTTTTGTCCAATTTTTTTCTTTTCGTTTTCAATTTATTTATTGAATATATTCAATGTAATTAGTCTGCAATTTCTCTTTATGACCTTATTTGAAACTAAGCTCATTTGATAATTAGTTGGTAATTTGATTCAAATTTATAAACATCAACGTTGTATATTTTGAATGACTACAACTATCACCAAATGATAGCTTTAAGGCTTCCATATACATATTTTGAACTACATATATTAACATTAAGATTTTTATTTTATATATTGGCTAAACAAGATTTGCACGATTGCAATGCTACGTGGAATTTGAATAATATACAAATGAATAACAAATATAGGCTTATATGTTTCAATGGAATACAAATGTTAATAACAAATTTTTTCATTGTTTCATATGGATTGGTGATATAAGTAAAAAGACTAAATTTAAATGAATGATGTGGAGATGGATATGAAGATTTGGTGTTTAGTTATATTATGTATATTTGTGTTGTGGTGTGATTTCAACTTTAGTTTAGATTATATTTGATAATTACTGATTTTTTATTAAATTTTTTCTTTTATTTTGAAAAATTTAGGTTCGGATATGGATACGGATATCCGGCGGATATTCGTATATCCGATGGACGTATTTATAAATACAATAGTAAATCCAGATATTTTCGAATATAAATACAAATTCAAATAGTCGGATATTTATAGATTATTTATCTACCTCTACTTATGGTACAAATTTGATAAAATATTTTAATAAACTAATTAATTAGTTTTATCAAAAATTTCATTAGAATCTTGAGATTATCAAATTAGTAAAGTCTAAATTTGAACAGGTTATGGGAACCCGATTGAAATCTCTCGGCAAACAAATTACCATGATGGAGAGAAGAAAGGAAAAACCTGTATGGATGGCGTTCGATGAGTGGGAAGAAATGTACGCTTATTGGGATGATCCCATATTGAAACAAAGAAGCGATGAAGCAAGTCAATCTCATCTCGTTCGTTCGCGGAAGTATACAAACAAATGGTAAGATTTTAGAATTTCTAAAAATTTATAAATTTGGAATTTTAATGATATATTTTTAAAAGGTATATATTTTTAATTTGTTTTATGCAAAAGAGAAGGATATCGAACAATCATACATTGAATTGCTCGAGCGTACATATAAAAAGCATGATGGTTTGTGGATAGATATTAGACCAAAACGTGTTCATGATGATGTTCAGAGTATGATATCTGAACAAGTGTCACAAATTTCACCGAGAGAGGAAAAATCATAACCCTCACTAAGTCAAGAAGACAACGACTTATATCTTGAGGTAACTTTTTAATATAATTTCAAAAATTATATTCTCTAATATTGAAATTGATAATTTATTTTAAAGCAAGTGACGCCTCATAAAGATCGCATTTTAGGCTTGGGGGAATGACATCACGACATTCAATTTACTCCAAAGGTAAAACGAAAGCAAGAGAAGAACAAATATTAATTCGAACAAAATGATGCAATACAAACAAGCATTACACGAGACACAACAACAATTGGCGGCCGCTATACAAGAATCAACACGAAAAACTTCAAAAATGATACGATAACAACAACAGCGGTGTATGTGCATGCTGAAGGGAAAAATATCTTCAATAGATTGAGATGTGTGTCATGACGAAACCGATGATAATAATCACTACAAGAAAATTATCATTTCTAGACAGATTTTGCGGACTGAAAGAGTCGTCCTTAAATTTAGGGACGGATTATGGACGACCTAAGGATGGAAAAATAAATCTGTCTGCAAATTTTCAGATCGCATAGTAGTCCCTAAGTCGTCCGTGATGGCGGACGGAATTGGGACCACTTTCAAGGGCGTCCACAATTTGCGGATGATCGTACCGCCCGTTCGCAAATTTTGGGACGTATTCGAGATGGTTCGTAGGAAAGTATTTGTCTTAGTCCAAAATCCGTCTTTAATCGGTCCAGAAATTTTCTATATAACCTCTCCTCCTTCTATCCATTTCTCACACACAATTATCATATATTTCTCTACATATCTTGTTATCGTTTCATATATATGAATTATGGTTATAATTTAAATATGGATTAAGTTTTGTGAGTTATGAGTTATGGTTATAATATATTATTAAGTTTTTTAAATTATATGAGATGCGATTATAATATATTATTAAGTTTTTTAAATTATATGAGATGCGGTTATAATCTAATATATTTCGTTTAAAAACATATATCAATATATATGTTTTTTAAAATTTAAAAAAAACTTATATTAAATTATATGTGTTTTTGAAATTATATTACAATTAATTACAATAAACATTGAATTATATTAAAATTTTTAAAATAAACATTGAATTAAAATTTTATATAATATTTTACAATTTTAGTATGTCGCGTCGCGTTGGAAGAGGCAGTAACACCAGAAACCGTTCAATATCTGAGGAAAGTGTCAATGGCCCATCTCTTCCACAACACCAGAGACAGTCATATACAGTATTTTCGGATTTTATGAATCCGAATTTATTTTCAAACACTGGATCGACACAATATATGCCGTATCCTTTTTATCAGCAGATGCCACCACTGGTCGAACCAATGATGCATCTCGAGCCTCCGATGCATCAAGAACCAACGGTGGAAGAACTTTTAGCGATGGATGAGGAAAGACAAAAACTTCCTCGTATAGATCCGGATCGTGCAACCGACGCACTTTGGTATATAAACTAAATTGAAATTTAACTTTGTAACTACCAAATTAATCAAGTCTTAATTTACTTTTAATTTTGTTTTTTATAGGTTTGGTTTTAAACAATTTATAAAAGTTGATTATGATCGTCCATGTTATAACTGGACGCGAACAATTCCCGATATCAAGGAATGATGGTGGAAAGCTTACGTGGTACGTTTTTATTAATATTCATTTCGCTCAAAATTTAAAATTTAAAATAATATTTCAATAAATAATTATTTCATTATTTTCAGCAAAAATTTTATTGGAATCCTGCAATAACCGGACTAGTAAAGTTCAAATTTGAATGAATGCGGGAAAACGATTCAAATCTCTTGCAAACGAATTGAAAATAGATCAGGAGACAAAGGGCAAACCTGTTTGGATGCCATATAATGTCTGAAAACAGATGTGTGCCTATTGGGATGATCCTAGCTTTAAGGACGCACTAGTCAATCTCGTCATTCCGATAGAGTATGATATGGGATAAGTGCACATACTGCTGGTTCTCGCTCCTTCGCGGAGGTGTACGAAGATTTGGTAAGATTTAAAATTTTTTAAAGTTTTAATACGATTAAAATTTGCTTAATAGTAAAAACATAAATTTTAAATTTGTTTTAGGCGAAAGAGAAGGGATGTGAACCATCGTACGTGGAACTGTTCGAACGTACACACAAGAAGAAATCCGACGGTTCGTGGGTAGATGCTAGGGCGAAACATATTCACGACGATGTTCTGAACATGGCATCGGAACGAGTGTCCCAAATCTCACCGAGAGAAGATGGGACGCGACCTACTCCAACTTAAGAAGAATAGAACGAGATGTATTTGGAGGTAAATTAATTATAATTTTACAATAAATTTCTTATTGATAATTTAAATTTAATTTCAATATTTGTTTTTACAGCACGTAACACCGTACAAAGGTCGTTTATTTGGTCTTGGAGGAATGGCATCAAAACATGCGAGTTCCTCCAAAGGCAAGGAAAAATTCGTGGCCGAGGAACTTCAAAACACAATCTCAAAGATGCAAGAACAATTAGTGCCAAAGTTCATCTTTCAGCGCACTTGAAAGGGAAGTTGAACGATCAAGAAGGGAAGTTGAACGATCAAGAAGGGAACGTCAACAGTGGCTTAGGATGATGAAGGAACACATGCCCAATATCAATTGGGATACGACCGAAAACAATGATTCTAACGACAATGACGATAATTCTGACGACGATGATGATAACACTTCCCCTCATGCCAAGGCTCGATATTGGAGCATGGACATCGCAATTGAGGGCCCAACATTGGTATATTCAAATCGGGACGAACCAGGCTCTCACACCATATCAAATATGGGCTTGGACATAACTAATCCCAAAAGCTAGCTCAAGAGTTTAGGATTGTCCAGTACAATATATATGAGCCCAATGTTCATGTCCTGGGCAATGTAGGACAACTTATCATAACAGATACGGAACACACTCTAACCCTTGGATGCTGCAATCGACACATTATTACTCTGGTGGTTGGAGGATTAACCCGAATTAGTATGACGAATGCACGATTTGTCTCAACCTTATTAGTACATGACGGGCAGAGGAAACAAAATTTGGTATCCCAAATCATCTAGCATCATCAAATCCTAGTTTCACTCCATGGGCTAGTGTTGAATGCAAAGCCATATTTCAAGGAACCAAGCTATGATGCCTCATTGGTGTATTATGAAAAAATACATTCTTGATTACCGTAAAACCATGATGAAGCTTATGAGGAGAGTACCCAAGGTAAGACCAAGCTCTTCCTCGCTTTCACTTTTATAAGATTTCCCATTCTAGTTATAGACTCTCTTTCTTATTGTGGTATGAAATCTATAGGACTTTGAAGACCTCATCAAAGATCATTTCATAAAATGTGGTTATTACTTCTTGAAGGAATTTGATGCCTATATGAAAGGTTACTTGATAGGTTCCCTCACCAAAGATGTTTCTTTTCTCAACAATTGCATGGCTAATTCAACGTTGGTTTGTTTCAAGATTATGTTGGTTAAGATCGTGCCAAAGTTTTTCTCAGCATTGATTGAGATAAGGGGTAGGCGATGATATCAAGCATCTTCAAGAGCTATAACAAAAGCCTTGATAAAGCCGAATATATACCAATTGTTGCAATGAACTGTGGGAAGGATTGCTCGCTCGTAGCACTCAACGCTCCAAATTTGAATGCTTGTGAAATGGCTTGTGTAGGAGTTTAATAGCTACAAGAGTTGGTATGTTCAAGAGATGTTAACCCTCCTCTTTGTTAAGGTTTTGATGAACTTATCAAGAACAATACACTCTAAACAATGAAAATAGATGAAACTATAAATCAAACACTCAAATGGAGATACAAAATTGATAGAAATGGTAAAGAAAACGGATGAAATAGTAAATTAAATACTCAAATGGATATATGAAATTCATAGAAATGGTAAACAAGGCTATGATCGTTTCTAGAGATACTACAACTAAAAAAACTCAACTTCTATCTGAATCCTTCTTGCTTTTTAAAAGAAAATCCACCGGTTATATAGAAATCAAAATAAAAAATACTCCACAAGTTGACCCTACCAACTCATAAAAAACATAGGGTTTTGTTACAACAGAAAATTACCCCTCCTTATCCCTAGTATATATCAATAACTGTTGCCCCAAAAATCACCTTGCCCTTGAAGGGATGGAATGGAGGAAGGCTGAAAGCGGTTGTCAACAAGTATCGGATAACCATCTTAATAAAAAAATATTGGTGCATCTTCATCGCAAAAGTAGTGTGAGCTCATATGTCTCTGAATAATTTTACGGAATTGACCATGTGTGGCTTCTAAAAGTTGGTTGTTGTCACCAAAATTAATGAGTTCCAATGTAGCTAGATTAATCACGTTGTTTTTTTGTTCATCGTGTATTGATTTCCATAATTGTTGGAGAGATGTAGAAGAGTTACTAAGGTATGGGCCACACCTTATAGTATAAGAAATGCCTCAGTACTCAAATTCCAATTTTTTTTTGTATTTTCCAATTCACTAGCCAATTCGAGTGGAAGGAAATCCGTCTTAAATTGTAAATCATGTATTTTCATTGGGACTTTGCGTTATAGTCTTACTCCTAAATCGCTAGTCTTGTTCCCATAATCACTCCTTACCTCGTAGTTCCTTCCATCTTAATCGATGTGAGATAAATAAACGAAAGAGATAGTTATGAGAAGTACCACAATCAATCATACTAATCGCCTTATGACCCTTAACTTGACCTCATAATTGCATGGTCCTTAAGGTACATATACCAACAATCTACTTAAATGAAAAATCCGTAAAAGTAGTAATATCCTTTAATAAAGGCGGGTTGTACTCTTTATCCACATCCTTAGAATTCGAGCTATCCACTGGGGCTGTGAGAACTTGTAAATGTTTATTCTTAATACGGTGAGAAAGAGAGTACATTTTTTGCAATGAAGACATAAACCTTGAGCCCTTTTTTGCATCAGCTGCGGATAAACGACGCATCAGAAATTCTTCGACGTGGCTTAAGTTGCATTTGTTGTAAATTTACCCATTTACCCCTAAGAATTATAAGAAGTAATAACATATTGGGCTTATTGGGTAGAATAAGAAACTGGCCATTCTTCATAGGCACAGTTCTAGATTTTCCAGCCCAATAACTACCAACTTATGTGAGGCCATGTGAGGCCCACATGATAATGCATTAAGATTAACTTCATTATTCACATTGTTCCAACGCAGAGACGATAGTCGACAGCCACTCTCCCACCTACTTCCGGTGAGCTAGCCATATAAAATGCATTTTTCTAGCCCTTTAGAGTATTCCATCATCTATTCAAGGTTTTTTTACTTGAATAGCTTGACGACAACACGATCCTCTGGGCGAAGATCCACCAGAAACGTTGTTTTGAGGACATCCTCGGAGAAGCCCTACTAGTGTGATGCTAGGGTGATGAAATCATAGAAGAATCCCGGTGTGGTCCTAATCTGATGGAGTGCAAAGAGTTGCTTCTTGAGCATTAAATATTATGTCATTGAAAAGGTCTCTACCACTCGACTACGAAAATTTTCCAAGTTATAGGCGAATTTCTAGACTTCTCCCACCGAAACCATGATAGTGCATGTCCATCGAGAGCCATCAAAACAATATCAACACGACATTGATATGTGAATTGATGGAGGTTAAAAAATGCTCCACGTGGACCAACCAACCTTCGGGATTCATTCTCGAAAATATCAACAGATCTAAACGTCGAAATGGTACATCGTTTTTTTAAATAGGGTTGTTTGAGGTATTACCGAACAAATTTTTCTAATGGTTTTTCAAATATGTGTTTGTTCGGGTTGGTCAGATTTTCAGTGCGTTGAAACATTTGCTTCACAAGATATTTCGAATCTACCATTACTTGCTTCAGGTTATTTAGTCTAGATCTCATTGTCTCATTGTCCTCCATCTGTTTCTGTTGAAAGGTGTTAGAATTGTTCTTCAAACGCCTCAATTTTCTTTGTCGGCATCGTTGAAGGTGGAACGGTTCAACCGAATCTAGCATCAATTGATAAGGTTTTGATGAACTTGTAAAAAACCAAATAACAAAACACTCTAAACATTGAAAACGAATGAAATACTGAACCAAACACACAGATGGAGATATAAAGTTGATAGAAATGGTAAACAAGTTTGTGGTTGTTTCTTGAGGCACCACAACTCCCAAAGAAAAAACCCAATTTCTTCTTAAATCCTTCTTGAATTTTTTAAATGAAGGTTACTTATTATATAGAAATCCAAATCATAAAATTTTCCAAATTAACCCTACACACCCATAACAAAACTATAGGTTTGTTACAATAGAAAATACCCCTAAAAAATATGCTTCCTTACTCCTAGTATATATCACTCTCTTCCACTAAACCGTATCAAGAAACATTCTTTTTAGGCTTATCCTTCTAAATAAGCTCAAGTTTTGCATAATGGGCTTCTTGGAGCATTGCAAGACTTCATTTTAATTGTTTTGTGAGGAAAAGTTCTTACAATACAAATGATTTTAAATAAATTGTTTCTTTGTTTATAGTTTATATTTCATTGTAAAATCTAGACCAATTCTTATTTTTGGTATAGGAGATGGTCATTTCATTTGACTGATAGTTCCTTATTTCTATTTCTAAAAAAGAAAAACCTTCAAAATGTAACTTGTATATATGAAATAAACTTTTTGCCAAAGAAAGAAAACTATTGAGTGTCTTCTGTTACTAAAATATATCTCTTAATATTATTTTAAAAATCGCTAAATGTTCATTGGACGATCTATGAATATCTAGATGGGTTAGTTGATTAATAGGCGTCTAAGTATTTTTTTTATTGCCTTCATAATGAACACCAAATTTCTTTTTTATAACTTTTTTAAGGAGAATAATTGAATAGCAAATCTATTCATTTTAAATCGATTTTAGTTTTATTTTTTATTTAATATCAAAATATATTATTTTGTACAAAATCAATTTAAAAAAATTATTTTTTTAATAAAAATATTTTTTTTTATAAAACTAAACAAAAAAATTAGAACATTACCCCTAAAAACATCTCCATCCTTCCCTAAAAGTCTTTACATGTATAAGAGAGTGTTACCAACAAAACATAACAAAATAAATAAAAAGCACCTTGTAAATATTGTTAAGAAGGAAAGTCTTCTTTCTAACCCATCCAAAAATCATCTCCCTCCTTCCCTCGAAGTCTTTCTCCTTGTCAGATGGAGAACAAGTGTGATATATAATAAAATATAACGTTCCTATATTGCCCCTACCCTCTGATAAGAAAACATGACATGACTAATATCTCCACACCGCAAGGTCAACCCTCAAAAGACACCAATTCACCTACGGCTCCATGTGTGTAAAACGCTTTTTTTTATAGCCACGATACCAAATTAATCTATTGACGGTGATTACCAATAAGGTCAACTTCAAAAATATTTTTGAAATAATATTAAGGTATTAATTCTATTTTTCTTTAAAAAATTTTAATTTTGATTTTAAATTTATAATATTAATATTTTCAAAGTGTAATATGATAATATAATCAAATAATTCATGCGACTTTTATTATTTATTTAACTCTTGTGATCCATGCGACTCATGAAACCCTTGTTATTTATGTGATTCTTATGATCCGTGTTATCCATGAAACTCTCGAAAATCTTCGAAATCATTCGAAATCGTTCAAAATCGTTTCAAAATGGCTGAAAATCGCTCTCAACTTTAAAATAGTATCTCGCTCCTTCGTCTCAATTTTGAAATAGGTTTCGTTTCACTAAAAAATATCAAATCGTATATATTTTCACAAATAAATATAATAATACATATGTATTTTCTCCATATATTTTATTAGGTTTACGAAAATAAATTTGAAGTGTGGAAACCATACGATAAAACCCTTTGATATTTTCCCCAATAAAAATATATATATATACATATATATTTCATATAGAGTTCTTTATGATTTCTTTATGATTTTTTTTAAATAGAAATGCATAAATTTCATGATAGAGCGGCGATGGTGAGGGCTCATCAGATGGTGAATGATTCGGTGAGCAATCTAGGTGATTGTTAACCTATCACTACCCATGCACTTTCGTATACGTATATGTAAGTGATTCCATGGTTTTATCTTAATTCAATCCCTCAATCCAATACTTATGTAGCTTGTGTTTCCCTCTCTGCGATTATATATACATTTTTTATTTAATTTTTATATTTGAAACAATTTGATTGTTTATTATATTTTTTGGGTTAACCAATATATATATATGTATCTTTATTCAATATCATTTAAATACTTCTATATTTTTAGTTGAAATAGATTAATTCAATTGGTAAATAAATATTGTTTATATTCTAAATTTATGTTCTCGTTTTGAAAAATTATTTATATAAACCGAACTTTTTTTCATAAATTCCGTATATATACATATAACAATTTCCAATTTATGAAATTAATGTAACAAAGATGAGGAAAATGAACATCACATTTGTTGAATTAGTTACAAACAATGAAACGTAAATGGCGAGTGATCTTACGTAAGTGCTGAGCCCAGCTTTCCAACTTCTAAACAAATATAAATATTGAAACAAAATAAACTACGAAGTCAAACATTTTTCTCTCTCTCGTTATTGTTATTTCTTTTCTCCCAATAATCGATCCTAAAATATCATAAAATTCAATGAGATTTTTTGAAAAAAATAATTATGAATTTATCTTAAAATTTTGTCAATATTTAAACTTACAATTTTTTAAATTCCCATACACATTATTGTTATACCATTTTTTATTGCTACGTTAGGATAAAATATTTGTATTTTGAACTGAACTTTTAAATTTTAATATAGAATTCAATCAGATTTTCTTGTCCCAAGTCAGGATAGTTAGCAACTTAATTCAGTAACTAAAATTTATTTGGAGGTCAAATGGAGTTTGTGAATATATGGTGTATTTTTATAATATTTAATTTTGAAAATAAAAACATTTAAATTTTGTTTATGTCAAATATGAGTTTTGCTCTAACTAATCCCAAAATTAGTTTAGATCTCGTGATTTAATCATGATGATTATAACCGGTCATATCTTTGATAAGAAGATTTCGTGATTTAATCACGATGATTACAATCAATCATATCTTTAACAAGAAGATCTTGTGATTTAATCACGATGATCACAGTCGACACTATCTTTAACAAGAAGATCCTCGGTCTCTTTAACTCGTAGAAACTTGTCGATCTTTTATAATCATTCATTATTCTCTCCTTACCTTTTTTATATGCATATATTCTTCCATCTCCATATAATTGTAAAGTTCTCATTTTTTTCCTTTCTTACGAACGTTGTAATCCTTCATATATAATGCTCTTCCTATGTATTGTGAGAAATAAGACAAAATAATTTTATTCTCGTATGTCTTTGATAAGCATTTTTCTGTATATATGAGAAAGAAGAAGGGGGAGAACAAGCAGAGGAAGGGGAACAAAGTAAAGCATAGCCGATAAAGGGTATTCGAAGAAGAGCTGACGTTTCTACATAGAAGTGAAGACTGAGCTGCGGTTTTTA
>CM071874.1:4706419-4719336 GCA_036759665.1 Gynandropsis gynandra | reverse complement strand
AGAGGAATGACACGTAGATAGTATACATGGGCCAATTTATAATTTTCCTTTTAAAATTCTGTTAGGTCAGTGTTTGTGAACCAGTCCAAGGAAGGTTGTTTCTCTGGTGACTGGGGTTTAAATAGCTGGGAAGGGATGGGTTTGTTTCTTCATGCGTATTGTAGCATCAAATTGGTGCAGGGGCGTGTGGAGGGGTACACACGAGAATCAAAGACCTCCAAATTATTTTTTTTCTTATTATCAATGCAAATCGGCAGTTCTCTCTACAAATCTTTACCAAATTGGTATCAGAGCACACGATTCATACGGGATGACGAGGTCGACGGTTTAGCTGGGTGATGTTGTAGTTCATGGAAGACTATCGGCGCAACAAGAACACATCGAATCGCCGAGTTAGGAAATGGGATCGCTCAAAAACCAGATGGACTCTTTGCAGAAAGCGGTGATGGAGCTGTTGGCGATGGTGAAGGTGCAGCAGAAGTCGCCTGAAACTGGGGAAGCGGTGCAGCAGAAGTCGCCGGTAACTGGAGAAGCTTCGGTTACCGCCGAACCAGAAAATCGCTCCGAGGTACGTATTGCTACGACGATCGGGAATTTTTCGGGTGATTCAGTGACAGATCACCGAGATTTACAGAATGTTGAGTCGAATTGCAAAAAAATCGAGATGCCTATGTTCGATGGTACCGATGTCGTCAACTCGGTCTCGCGAGCTGAAAGGTTTTTTAAAATCGGGAATTACACAGAGGAGGAGAAACTTATGATCGCGTCTATGAGTTTGGAGGGAATGTCTCTGCGCTGGTTTAATTGGCAGAAAACTCGAAGGAAATTCTCAGATTGAGATGAATTTAAGTTGTGTATATTCAATCGATTTGGTGCGTTTAAGATCGGATCCGCCAGTGACAGATTATTAACCATCACTCAAACTGTTTCTGTCTATGACTACCTGATGGAGTTTGAAGAACTGGTATCGCAGATATCCAATATTCCAGATAGCCTGCTCATCAGTGCCTTCAAGAATGGGTTGAAACCCACAATGAAAAAGTTATTGAAGATGTTGAATCCACAAGGCTTAGACGACATTATAGAAACCGCAATCAGGTTGGAGGATTGTGAAATCGAATTGTCAGAGCTGGTTACATCTGAGATAGAGTCGAAGGCTGTAAACTTCGCACGCCGGGGTTTGGTTTCGGGTGTGAGAGGTCCAGTAAGCAATATTTCCAGTCGATTCCACATGTTGGGACAATCTGTAGTGAACAACGGGGGACACAAACAGAATGTAACGCAACTATCGGGTCGAGATAATAATCAAGAAGGTACGGGAGGTAGTAGACAAAATAATTATCGCAGATTGACGGAGGCTGAAGCGGATGAACGTCGAAAGAAAGGGCTGTGTTCCCGGTGTGATGAACGTTATTCATACAACCACAAGTGTAAACAAAGGGAGTTGCAGGTGCTGTTAGTTACCAGTGAAGAAGAATTCCATGAGGCTTCTGAGGAATGGAAAGAGGAGTTCAAAGAACCAACGGAAGACATTACAGAACTGGCTGAGTTATCTTTAAACTCGGTCGCTGGACTTTGGCTCCAACTACCTTAAAACTGCGTGGGAAGATCGGGAAGCAAGAGATCGTCGTAATGGTCGACAGCAGAGCTACCCATAATTTCATTACGGAGAGAGTGGTGGAATGTGTGGGTCTGATTCCTGAGAGTACCAGACAGTATAGGGTTTCTTTAGGCACGGGTTTGACGGTCAAAACGATGGGAATTTGTAGAGGAGTGACCGTACAAGTTCAAGACACCGTCATCACGTGTGATTGTCTGCCGTTACAGTTGGAAAGTGTTGATTTAATCTTGGGAGTGCAATGGTTGTAAACCTTGGGACAAATTCAAATGGACTTTAACAAGCTCGAAATGTCATATCATCTCATGGGAGTCACAGTTTCGCTGAAGGGTGATCCCACTCTCAACAGCTCGTTAATCTCTTTTAAGAGTTTGATTAAATCTATTCACGATGATATTGAAGGTTATTGGGTGGAGTTGTTACACATCACTACATCAACGGAGACACTTGTGGAAACACCCAATGAGATCCGGGAGATATTACACCAGTTTGAAGACATATTCCTGGAACCTGCAGGTCTACCACCGGCACGTGGACATGAGCATCAAATCATGTTGCAAGAAGGGGCAGGCCCCATTAGTGTTCGACCCTATCGTTATCCTCACGCCCACAAGGAAGAGATCGAACGATTGGTGAAAGAGATGCTGACCGCGGGAATCATACAACCGAGCCAAAGTCCGTTTTCGAGTCCAGTACTTTTAGCGAAGAAAAAGGATGGAAGTTGGCGGTTTTGTGTGGATTATCGAGCTCTTAACAGAGTTACGATTCCGGACAAATTTCCAATCCCGATGATTGATCAACTATTGGACGAATTATATGGTGCTAAGTTGTTTTCGAAACTTGATCTCCGGGCTGGATACCATCAAATACTAATGAAGAAAGAGGATGTGGGAAAGACGACATTTCGAACACACGACGGCCACTACGAGTTTCTAATCATGCCATTCGGATTGACGAATGCTCCCGTAACCTTTCAGGCTTTGATGAACCAGGTGTTTCGTCCCTATTTTCGGAAATTTGTGCTTGTGTTCTTTGATAATATACTCATTTACAGCTGGAATTTATAGGAACATTGCAGACATTTAGCGCATGTGCTGCAGTATCTCAGATCGCATAAGCTGTTTGCCAACCGGAAAAAAAATGCACATTTGTGACAGCCACAGTAGAGTATCTGGGGCATTTGATATCGAGAGATGGAGTAGCCACAGATCCAAAGAAAACCGAAGCGATGATGACGTGGGAAACTCCGAAAAATGTTAAGGAATTACGTGGGTTTTTGGGATTGACGGGCTATTACCGAAGGTTTGTGCGGAATTATAGTATCATCGCCAAACCCTTGACGGAATTGTTGAGGAAAGATGCATTTCAATGGACTGAAGAAAGCGAGAGGGCTTTTTGGGAATTAAAAACAGCAATGACCACTGCACCGGTGCTCATTCTGCCAGATTTCGAAGATTGTCGTCGAAACGGATGCCTCGAGGAATGGATTAGGGGCGGTATTGATGCAGAAGCGTAGGCCTATTGCATATTTCAGCAGGGGTTTGACAGCGAGAGAGAAACTGAAGCCGGTTTACGAAAGAGAGCTCATGGCGATAGTGTTCTCACTGCAGAAATGGCGACACTATCTATTGGGCCGCAAATTTCAGGTTCGAACCGATCAAAAGAGCATGAAATTCTTGCTCGAGCAGAAGGAAGTTAACCTGGAGTATCAAAAATGGCTAACTAAACTGTTGGGTTTCAATTTTGATATTGTCTATAAACCAGGGAAAGACAACAAAGTCGCAGATGGGTTGTCGAGGAAATTATGTGAACTAACTGTTCCTAGGGTGTTACAGCTACAGGAACTACAAGAGGAGATACTTTTACACCCTATTTTGAGTAAGATTTGGGAGGACTTATAGCGGCAACAGGCAGAGCATAACCATTATACCATCTGTAATGGTCGTTTGCTCTACAAGGGTCGCATTGTCATTCCGGAGGACTCGAGCTTGGTTCCATTGATTTTGGCCGAATTCCATGATGGAATCAGTGGTGGACATTCGGGAGTGCTTAAGATAGTAAAGAGAATCCAAGAGTTGTTTTATTGGAAAGGAATGCAAAGACAAATACAACAATACGTCGCTCAGTGCCCCACGTGTCAAGTGCAAAAATACTCGACTTTGTCACCAGCCGGGTTACTGCAACCTCTTGACATTCCAAACCAGGTATGGGAGGATCTCTCTATGGACTTTATTGAGGGTCTCCCTAAATCTTCAGGATACAATTCTATTATGGTGGTGGTGGATCGTTTAAACAAATACTGCCATTTTATCCGTTTGAAACATCCCTTTACTGCAGAAGACATTATTCATCAAAGAGGTGGTCAAGCTCCATGGATTCCCTAAGTCTATTGTTTCTGACAAAGATAAGGTTTTCCTCAGTAATTTTTGGCGTGAAATGTTTCGTTTGGCGGGAACGAAACTACGTTTCAGCACGACATTCCCTCCACAAACCGATGAACAAACCGAGGTTGTGAATCGATGCCTTGAGACGTTTCTGCGCTGTTTTGCAGGTGGCCATCCTCGCAGATGGGAACAGTATTTGCATTGGGCGGAGTTTTGATTCAATACGACGTATCATTCATCATTGCAAACCACACCATTTCGAGTGGTTTACGGGCGCGATCCCCCATTGTTGATTCAGTTTGAGAAGGGATCGACCACAAACTTTGCTTTAGAGCAATCACTTATGGAGCGGGACGAAATGCTACAACAGATCAAACAACATCTCCTGAAGGCTCAGCATAGGATGAAGCTTACTGCCGACGCCTCGAGGAAGGAAGTTGAATTTAAAGAAGGGGAGCTGGTTTATCTCAAGCTTCGCCCATACCGGCAACAAAGCGTGGCTCGACGGCCTTTTCAAAAATTAGCTGCCAGATTTTATGGACCCTACCTTATGTTAGTTCGAATTGGACAGGTTGCTTATAAATTGGAGTTGCCAGGGGAGAGTAAAATACATCCCGTATTTCACGTGTCACAGTTGAAGAAGGCAGTGGGAAATAATATTCAGCCACAACCTCTACCGCAGGACATTTCGGGGGAACTTGAACTACATCTTGAACCAGAGAAGATATGTGACGATAGATACAATAGTGAGGGACACTTGGAGTTGCTTATACAGTGGAAGAATTGTCCAGCCCATGACGCGACATGGATTTTAGCTCGAGATATCGCTGATCTATTTCCGAATTTTCAGCTTGAGGACAAGCTGCGAGTTAAAGGGGGCGGTATTGATAAGCCCTTTTCTGTATATATGAGAAAGAAGAAGGGGGAGAACAAGCAGAGGAAAGGGGAACAGAGTAAAGCATAGCCGAGAAAGGGTATTCGAAGAAGAGATGCCATTTCTACATAGAAGTGAATGACACGTAGATGGTATACAAGGGTCAGTTTGTAATTTTCCTTTTAATTCTGTTAGAGGTCAGTGTCTGTGAACCAGCCCAGAGAAGGTTGTTTCTCTGGTGACTGGGGTTTAAATAGCTGGGAAGGGATGGGTTTGTTTCTTCATGCGTATTGTAGCATCAAATTGGTGCAGGGGCGTGTGGAGGGGTACACACGAGAATCAAAGACCTCCAAATTGTTTTTTTTCTTATTATCAATACAAATTGGCAGTTCTCTCTACAAATCTCTACAAATCTCTACCAGTCTTCTTCTTTTAATTTCCACCAAATTCTTTAAGGTTTCATAGCAGAAAATTTAAAGACCATTCGTCTTGTTATTTTTTGCATATCAATAGACGCTGCAAAGCGTATTCCGATTTCCCTCGATGGAGAAAACTACACAATCTGGTCCAAAATTCTCGAAGCGAACTCTCGAAGCTGTTGTTTGTTGAAATATATCCACCCCGAAGAAAGATAACAACCGATACAAACGTGGATCAAACAAAGAAGGCCCAAGATGAATCTACAACCCTCGTTCTCAATCAAGAGAACCAAAGACATGAAACAATATCAGTTTTATTTACGAATCAATCTTTTAAGTACATTTTTCTTTCTTTACAATGCACTTAAGACTTTCGCGAATAACTCATCATGAGTTAGATGTAAATAAACGTTACTTGTTTCTCTCAACTTTTCAGTGTATTGTTCTAAGTACACTTGCACAACTTAGTGATTTGCTTTCACTTGTTTGTCGTACTTCCTAGATACCTCAACCTAGATGTCTTAACTACTTTTTATAAAAAAGCGTTAGCACATCCAATCTTCTCGTGTGACCAGGTACACCCTCTGGTTATCCAGCCTCACATGCACACCCTTTTTGCGTCACCAGTTTTACTCCCTTTACTTCTCCCTGACTCCCTTTTCTTCTCATCGTTTTTCGCTTTGAATCTTTCTTCTCCTTAAAATTGCTCAACAACCTGATTTTCAAAAGATTTCACATGCCTCTAAAATATTGCATTAACAATAAACATCATCAAATTTATATAGTATTTTATAATGTATTATAAAATATAAACCATTCTATTATACAGTTGTTTGATTTATTTAATTTCATATATTATTTTATTTTATTGGTTGTTATCCTAAATAACGTGAAGAATTGATTCTTTAAATATACTATTCTGTGTTTTCATATGAGAACGCATTGAAAAAGAAGAAACAAGGAAAACCTTTTTATTTTTCAGAAAATTTCAGTTCAATTTCGATTTTAGATAATACAAATATTTTATGGAGCTCCTTTTGTTGTCTTGGCTTATGGGCCAATTTAGGGGTTGTTATGTTAATTGTAAACAAAGTGGTTGTTACTGTTTCTGTGTATCATTGTTGTTTTATATTTATTCCCAGAGGAACGACCAATAATGCATATCAGGGAGCTTTTGAAAGCTCGTAATTTTTTTCTTGTATTTGTATTTTAATAATAAATCAAACCCTAATTTTTGAGACATAGGATCATCTTGATCTGAATTCATAAATTCGTGTGGTGTGATTCCATTTTTTATTTGCTATTTATTGAACTTAGTCAACCTTCGATGTTTGGTGTTTTTTCAGTCTAGACTCTACATAACTACATAATGTCAATGCAAAAAAAAAATATATTAAAATAGTATGTATTTAGAATAATAGATTATAAATAAATAGTATAAAAACATACAGGTTTTTATGAGAAGATGTATATTTTAGATTATCACCTTTTATTTTAAGGTATAAAACATGATTCATATGCAATTTTATATCTTTGTTCAATTTATAATATATATGATCATCTGATAATGTATACACATGTTTTATAATATATCATTTTTAATATACATATTTTGTTAGTTTATTATATGATTTATATAATTTATAACAAAATTATATTACCTTACAATCTATCTTTTTTAAATCGTTTATTCTTTGATAATTTTTTTTATAAACTCTAACTTGGTAGTATACGTAATAAACTTGTGTGACTTCTGTCGTTAAAAGTCATGGATTGAAATTCTCAATTCAATATTTATATCCTATATTTTAGATATTTACAATTTATTGTATATTTATCTAATTTATACCATTTTATATGTTATTGTACAAATTATTCTCCTTTGCCTTCCCGTGTTATCAGTGTTATCAACCAAGCTGCGGCTGGCTCTTCCCAGTCTCACCGTGTTCCCACTCCTCTTCCTGTGGTCCTTCAACCAGACCATCAGATGTCCCTACAGGGTTCTTCGGCCCGCACCCTTCAAGCGACTCATCACTTGCAGGAGTCTTCCGTTTAGTCCTCTGGGAAACCCTCAAACCAGGACAACCAACCTCCGGCTCCAATAAATTGGAGTACGCATTTCCAAACATCCTTCCGTAATCTCTCGAGCATGGGATCTCCATCGACTCACCACTTGGGACGACCCTTCATTTTGATCCCAAACGAATCCCTTCAGGCATCTAAGTTCGAGTGGACAGTTTGGGCTAGGAAAGCAATGAGGATTAGGGTGCACGATCTGGGTGGAGGAGTCTTCTTGTTCAGAATACCAAATCCTGCCAGGAGAGGCTTCGTGCTAAACAGGAGATTTTGGCACATTGGACAGTGCCCTCTCTTCCTCTCAGAATGGGACCCCAATTTCACCGAGGACAAGCCCCACTTACCTCCATCCCCACCTGGATAGAACTCCGAAATGTTCTCAAAAACCTTTTAACAAAAGATGGCTTGAGTAGGATTGCTACCTCGATTGGTGATTCCCTTTTTTTGCATCCACAAACCGCAGCCAAAGAAAATCTTGATGTGGCTCGCATATATGTTGATGTAACTTTATCCGAGAACCTTCCCAAGGAGATTGCGGTCGGGTATGAAAATGGTAATGAGGTGATCATTGATGTTTCTTACCCCCCACCTGCAGTCACTGCTCATTGGTTGGTCATGTGAAAAGATTCTGCCCCACTCTTTAGATTCTGATGCCTGCTCAAGAGAACCCTTCTCAGAAGGAGATTGAACCAATCTTAAGCCATACCCTTCCCGAGACAATCCCCAATTGTGAACAAGATCTTGCTGCCCAAGCTCCTGCCTCAAACTCGGACAAGCTGGCAGTTCAAGAAGTTACAATCTCTGCAAATATAACCACCAAGGGTAAAAGGCCTTTTGTTCCTAATCCTACTTTGACAGATGAGGGTTGCCCTATGACGGCTCCGCAGAAGGAATCAGGCCCCTCCGCTTCCCTAGCAGCAAAACCGGATAAGACCCCAAAGACTCCTTTTACCATCGTCTCTAGGGATAAGAACCGTCGTAAGATCCCGAAGAGTGGCCGCAAGGCCACTAAGGCTCGCAAAGCCTAATCCTATAAACCTCATATTTTTTTTATTGGAACGTGCGAGGATTGAATAGTCCGGACAGACGTAGAGCAATAAGATCTTGGATCAATGACCACCGCCCACTTTTTGGAGCTTTTTTGGAAACCCATATCCGAGAGCCTAACTCGATGAGAATTAAAGGAGCTTTACCAAGGGGTTGGTCTTTCCTTTTCAACCATCTCTCGGACCCTTCGGGCAGGATTTTTGTTGTTTGGGATCCGAGCATTTTGGTAACTGTGTACCACCAAACTCCCCTAATGTTCACTTGTGGTTTCTATCTCTCTGAGCATTCCTTCAGCTTCACGGTTTTCTTTGTGTATGCTTATAACAATATTGCTGACCGTCGACCTCTTTGGGATGATCTCCGCTACCTATCTAGCTATGATCCCCTACCTAATCTACCTTGGAAAGCCTTGGGTGAATATAATCAGGCTTTATATTTAGCTGACCACTCATCTTACCCTGTTGTTATCCCCTCATCCGCTGGTATGGATGATTTCAGGTATTTCCTTGGATCCTGCGATATGTTTGAGATGCAATCCAGAGGGTTACGCTTTACATGGTGGGACTCACAGTGGAAGATCTGACTTGCAAAAAAATTGGATAGGGCCCTCGCCAACGACCCTTGGCTCTCTTGCTTTCCGCAGGCCTACGCTGAATTCCTACGCTTGGGACCTTCGGATCACTCTCCTTGTTTTTTCTACCTCCCTGGTACTCTGAGACAGATCCATAAACCGTTTAAATTATTTCACCATCTCACCCTCCTTCCAGGTTTTCTACAGGTTGTAAAAGATTACTGGAGTCCCAACTCTAGGCAAGGCTCCCTCCAATTTAAAGTGTACAAAGCCCTAAAGGATCTTAAGCCCCACATGAGACAACTGAATAGAAGCAACTTTAGTGATTTATCTTGAAGGGTGAAGCAAGTGGCCTCAGACCTTGAGCATATCCAATTGCGGCTACTTTCTGATCCGAGCCCAGTCCTCGCTGTAGAAGAAAAGGAGATGCGATCTAAGTGGAATACTCTTATATGTGCGGAGGAGAGGTTTTACAGACAAAAATCTCGGGTAAAATGGTTGAAGCTCGGAGACCAAAATACTAAGTTCTTTCATAGAACTGCTAGCATCAGGGCAGCCCGCAACTCCATTCCATTCCTCACTTGTGAATCCAGAGATCGTATCACCGGTCAAGATCGACTCAAAAGAGCATGTTGCGGCGTTCTACTCATCGCTTATGGGTGCTCCCAATAGCGGTATATCTCCTTTCTTTGTCTCTCAGCTGCAGGATATGATTCGATTTACTTGTTTTGCATATCAGAAATCTATTTTTTTAGCTTGTATAACGGAGGAAGAGGTCAGGTCCGTTCTCTTACACAAAGGAGTTCTATGTTGCAGCATGGCCAGTCATTGGCAAGGATTTTGCATCTGCGAATTTGGAGTTCTTCTCTTCTGGAAGACTTCAAAGGGAACTAAATTCAACGCCATTAACATTAATTACGAAGTTTCGGAAAACATTGAGGTTAGCAGACTTTCGTTCAATAAGCTATTGCAACCTCATATACAAGGTCATCTCGAAGATCCTTTCCAATAAACTGAAGCAGATTCTCCCTGCTTGCATCTCGCTGAACCAGTTTGCTTTCCAAAAAGGGTGGTTGCTGCTAGAGAACGTTCTTCTTGCCTTAGAGTTGATCAAAGACTATAACAAAATTAACTCACCCAGGAGTGTTATGCTCAAAGTAGACCTCAAGAAGGCTTCGATTCAGTTGAATGGGGCCTTGTCATGGACATTGAGGCTCCTCCTTGCTTTGTGAACTGGATCAGTGAATGTGTTACTACTACGAGCTTCGTTGTTTCCGTTAATAGAGAAATATCAAACTGCTTCAGTGACCATAAGGGACTGAGGCAAGGGGATCCCCTATCTCCATACTTATTCCTGTTGGTCATGGAGGTCTTCGCGAACCTACTAGACCGAGCTGCCATTGTTGGAAACATTGGCCTGCATCCACGATGTTCCTTTCCTTTAGTTACTCACCTTTCCTTCACTGATGATTTGATGTTATTTTCTGATGGTCTTCCCTCCTCTCTACAGGAAACTTTGTGAATCCTACAAGTGTTTCGACAAGCCTCTAGGTTGGAGATGAATGTTCATAAATCAGATTTATACATGGGGGATGCTTTGAACATGATGTTCTCTTGGCTAGTTCCGCTTTGGGTGTCAGAGTAGGCTCCTTCCCGGTCAAATATCTGGGCCTTCCTCTTTCTGCCTGCAGATTAAGAAACCAAGACTATCTCCCCCTACTAGAAAGAATCAAATCAAAGTTGGCCGCTTGGACCACTAACTTTCTCTCTTATGCAGGGAAAATACAACTGGTTGCTTCCGTCATCTATGGGCAAGTCCTTTTCTGGTCCCAATCTTTCCTCTTGTCGCAGTATATCCTCAAGCAAATAGACAGTCTCTGCTCTTCCTTTCTTTGGAGCAACAAATCCGAGACTACCAAGTCAGTAAGGGTGTCATGGGACTCTATCTACAAACCAAAACCTGAAGGAGGATGGGATTGCGGGAACTTGCTGACTTCGGTAAGGTTTTCAGGTTGAAACTTGTGTGGATCCTCTTTCACAAATCCTGATCGCTTTGGGTTGCCTGGCTTTGCAGAATGTTTTCAGGAAACGGGGCTTTTTTGGTGTACAAATGCCTCCTACACTCTATCTTGGAACAGTAGGAAGCTACTTAAGCTCAAGGAGGAAATCCCAAATTTTTTGTCGTGCGAGATCAGGGATGGAAAATCAGCAATGTTCTGATTCGATAGTTGGACTAGGTTTGGTCCCCTAATCAGGTTCCTTGGTGAAGATGGCCCGAGAATGCTCCGAGTCCTTCTTCTTGCAAAGGTCAAAGACGTAGTTAGCTCCAACGGTTGGTGCCTTCCTGATGAAGCTCGGTTAGAGAAAATGGTCCAGCTCTTCATGGCACTCTCTGAGACACGGATACCCTCGGATGATTGCGGTTCAGACGTGTTCTTATGGCGGCGTAATCCAGACTCCTTTGATACATACTTCTCAACCAAACTCACTTGGCAGATGTTGAGGCTTGCATCGCCCTTGGTCCCATGTTATAAATTGGTATGGTTCAAGCAAGCAACTCCTCGCTATAACTTTATTCAATGGTTGGCTCTCCTCCATCGTCTTCCTACCTGAGATCGGCTAAAGACATGGGGCGTTACAAATGATGACTCATGCCTTCTCTACGGTTCGGAGGCCGAATCCCACGAGCATATCTTCTTTGGCTGCGATTTTAGTGTTGAGCTATGGCTCAGCTTTGCCTCCATCTGCTTTTCCGATCCACCACCTTCTCTCCACGTATCCTACATGTGGTTTGCACAAGCCAACAGACCTCCTCAGCTGGTGGTTCTCCTAAAGATCATCATGCAGGTTTGTGTCTACTCTTTATGGAGTGAACGTAATGCCAGACTGCATAACATCCGTAGTACTTCTATTAACTCCCTCCGCGAAATGATTGATCGGAGAATCAGGGACTGTATCCTCTCCTGCAAGACCTGGCCCCAAATCTGGAAAACCCTCTTCTTTCTCCTCTGGCATAGTCCCCGAAACTGATCCTTGATTAGTGAAGCTCGACTGTTTTTTTATGTAGTTTTTATGGTGGTCCCAAACATGAGTTTTGTATCTCCTTTTGTATTAGGTGCTCTACTAAAAACTTACTATAACTTATTCATATAAATATACAATGCACATGTTTAACAGAAAAAATATATACACATAATTTATTTTTAAGTTTTTATAATAAATATAAAAATTACTTTTATTTTTATATATAGATTAGTAATGATTTGTCAAAACAAATTCAATATTAAAATATATCTGATATATTTTTATTTATCTTTATGAAAGAGAATCGTTAATACATAATCAAGTGAATAATATATCAACATTGAACTATTGTCACCGAATCAATGGGGCTAACTTCAAAAATACCCTCGTATGGCTAAAACACTTCAAAAGTACCCTTCCTGAAAAAGAAAAAATTTTAACTTCAAAAATACCCTTATAAATGTTGATATTCCCAAAGTACCCCTGTGACCCTACGACCCAGATCGACCCAACGACCCAGTTTGACTCTGCGACCCAACGACCCATTCCGACCATGCGACCCAGTTCGACCCTGTGACCCAGTTCGACCCTAGGACCCCTACGACCCTTGTACCTCTTCGAATATTGGACCCCTGCGACCCTTGTCCCTCTACGACCCTTGGACCCCTGCGACCCTTGTCCCTCTGATGTTACAATAATACTAAATCCACAAAACAACGATACTAACAATATAGTCAAAATAATTTATTATTTACAAATAATATGAATATGAATTCACCCCTGCGACCCTTGTTCCTCTGTGATCCTTGGACCCCTGCGACCCTTGTCCCTCTACGACTCATGTTACAATAATACTAAATCCACAAAACAACGATACTAACAATATAGTCAAAATAATTTATTA
>CM071874.1:4677853-4692795 GCA_036759665.1 Gynandropsis gynandra | reverse complement strand
AAGGGTCGCAGGTACAAGTGTCACAGAGGGACCTCTTCGACCCTAGGACCCCTGCGACCCTGTACCTCTTCGAACCTTGGACCCCTTCGACCCTTTGTCCCTCTGCGACCCTTGGACCCCTGCGACCCTCGTTCCTCTGTGACTCTTGTTATAATAATACTAAATCCAACCAAACAGTGATACTAACAATATATTAAAAATAATTTATTATTCACAAATACAATATTTACAAATAATATGAATAAAATTTTTAAAATAATAATTTATCAAGTTATTTACAAATAATTAACTCAATTATATACGATCCTTGTACATTCGCGACCATTAGACCCTTGCGACCCTTGTCCCTCGCGACCCTTGGACTCGTGCGACCCTTGTCCTTCGCGACACTTGGACCCGTGCGACCCTTGTCCCTCGCGACCCTTGGACACGTGCGACCCTTGTCCCTCGCGACCCTTGGACCCGTGCGATCCTTGTCCCCTTTTCGACCCTTGTCCATCTGCTACCCTTGTTACAATAATAGTAAATCCACAAAAACAACGATACTAACAATAACACTAACAATTGAATAATAGTAAATCCACAAGATCAAATGAAGTTCAAGTTAAAAGGAGGTTCAAAGAAATCAAAATACAACTCAAATCAAAATATGTTGCTGATAAATCGAAGCACATGATCTCCTGCAATGAAGAACTTTTTTACTATGAGGGAACAACCCACGTTCAGTCCATTTTCATGACAAAACTTTCTCCACCCCCCTCTGATGCAAGCGCCACCACGACTCACGGGCCTTAATGCTGCTAGCAAAAAATCGAACGTTCTGCGATCGATTCCACAATCGTGGTACATCATTACATGACATCGTCTACGACAAAGATCGTTCTCCAACCCTATCGGAAGTGTCTACAACATCACCATGTTACATTAGTATAAATGAATAAAAGTCTAATAAATAACCAAAATATATAGATGAATCGGTTTGAGGTCACTTACCAATGAATCTAGGGCCAGATATGAACGCATGACTGGTACAATGAAAACCTTCTCATCAAGAATGGCTCTGGTGACGTTAAAAACCATGTCACCTTCGTGACAGAAAAGTATGACATCCCCAATATGAATGTTTTGGTCGTTGTAGAAATCTATCCATCCATCAGTGAATTTGGAGTCATCCAACTTGACTTCACATGTTCTGTTAGATGCATTCGATTTAATCGTTGCCATGTTGTTGTCCCTCGTATTCCCCTAAATATACTAACCAAAGAAGATCTTCAGAATTTCCTGTAACAAAAAACGAAATACAAAGTCAAATCTGTACATTCTCTACATGTAACATACCGACACAGTGTTTTAAAGAAGATTACAAGGTAGTACAGATGCTGCACATGAATCTGTCAGAAGGAATGAGGGAAATGTGGCATTTTCAAAAAAAAAGGATGGAAGATGATGAGAGGAAAAAATGGATTGGAAAAAAGAAAACGACTGGAATTCGAAAAGACATGACATCGAATAGACGTTAGATGGAATTCGAAAACACATGACCACACGGTCACATGGGTCGCAGGGGTAAAAGGGTCACAGGGTCAAGGGTCGAACGGGTAAAAGGTTCGTAAGGAACAAAGTTGAATTGTCCATTCCCAAAATTATTTACAAAATTTAAAAAAGAACAATGTACCAAATTACATCTTCCATAATTAAAGAGTAAATATTTTTTAGACCCTTGGACCGTGCGACCGTTGTCCCCCTTTGACCCTTGTCTCCCTTTGACCCTTGTACCTCTGCGACCACTTGGACCTCTGCAACCCTTATCTCCCTTCGACCCTTGTACCTATGCGACCCTTTGTCCCCTACGACCCTTGAACCCTCTGCGACCCTTATTACAATAATAGTAAATTCACAAAAACATTGATACTAACAATAATACATTCTATTGAATAATAGTAAAAAAAAACAACCAAATACAAACATGAATTTTGTTGTTCAAATGAGGTTCAAAGCAATCAAAATACAATGAATTCAGTCTATGTTGATTATAGGCCTTAATAGAGGGGTAAACAGTAACAAGCTACATCATCAAGAACGGTGTGCAGTTCGACTTCGAGGGTACAACCCACGTTAAAGCCATTATCGTGACAAAACTTTATCCAACCCCTGGTGATGCTAGTGCCGCCGCGTTTCACGGGCCTTAGATGTGCCTCCCAAATTCGTACGTAATTGGTTATCATATCAATCTTACTTCCTCTATCGCAAAGACCACTCGACCTCGCAAACTCTATCAGAAGTGTCTGTGATAACCGAATAAATTTACAACGACGCCAAACTAATGCATATATGGCCAGATTTGATGAATCAAATAAATCAGTTTGAGTTCACTTACCACTACATCTACGGCCAGATTTCAAAGTGTGATTGGTACCGTGAAAATCCTCTGACCAGAAGAAGATGACCATGCTTCTACAGATGATGATGATGATATAGATGATACATATTGTAGATTACACGTATCATCTCCGAAATAAGTGACGTGAAAAACCATGTCATCTTCGTGACAGAAAACTAAGAAATCCCGAATACAAAAATCATGGTCCTTGGAGAAATATTTCCATCCATCAGTGAATCTTGAGCCATCTAACTTGACTTCCCATGTTTTGTTAGACACATCTGATTTAAGCGTTACCGTGTTGTCGTCCCTCGTTTTCCCGTAAATATGCTCATCGAAGAATTTAGTCGGAATGTCCTGTAACAAAAATCGAAGAAAAAGTCAAATCTTTACATTTTCTACATTAACATATCGAATGAGAGAGATGAAGGATATTACGAGGTAGTTATCCAGAAAGCTCGGAAGAAAGATTTGGACGAAAGTAGGGAAATGTTGTATTTTCGGCAAAAATGGATGGAAGATGATGAGTTAGAGAGAGATAGAGTGTGTCGTTATTCGAAAAAAGGAAACGGCTAGAATACGAAAAGGCATGACCATGACATCGAATCCTCGTCAGATGTAATTCGATATATATTTTTTCAAATTTTTGTGAAAATTTCGGCGGGAATTTTGGTTCGCATGAGGGTTGCATGAGTCGCTTGGTCATATATATTAATCAATA
Source organism: Gynandropsis gynandra (assembly GCA_036759665.1). Classification (NCBI taxonomy): domain Eukaryota; kingdom Viridiplantae; phylum Streptophyta; class Magnoliopsida; order Brassicales; family Cleomaceae; genus Gynandropsis; species Gynandropsis gynandra. The sequence goes on along the minus strand of CM071874.1, from coordinate 4,689,694 downwards.
GATGCAAACTCGACGAATTTATGGGCTTATCATGATAAAATGACAAAAACCAATCAAAACAATACATCTACAACGTTAATCAACGGTTAAAACAGATTTTGACCCATGTGTACCTAGTTGAGTTGTGTATAACCAATGCCTGTGTTTCAAAAGTGATAGTGGTGTTTTAAGAACTCATCGGATGATTAAACAATACATTTAACATTTTGTTCAAATGTCGATATTATTTATATTATTATCTATATTGATTCTAAATTAGACATATACAACTGAAATATATTGATAATGGCATATTGATAATGGCATGGGTCGCTTGGTCGCATATATGAATCAATAGATGTGAAATCGACGAATTTACTAGTTTATAATGATAAAATGACAAAAACCAATCAAAAAAATACATCTAGAATTCAAACTAATTAATGCCAATTGAGGGTCGCATGGGTTGCATGGGTCGCTTGGTCATAGTCCGTCTCCGTCTTCCAGTCTTCTACATTCTTTTTGTTTGGTATTGCAGTCCAGAGTTATCTCCTGCCATGTACTTCGTATTCAAGTCACATTTCAAGAGTGACCTAACACCGTCACCTAAGTCACCCCCGCAACTCGTCAATGGCTGCATAGAAACTGAGTATGTCGATTACCAAGACCTTGAGTAACACATAGACAACACGATGTCATGGGTCGACAATGGTGACTGCGGCACGGAGGTCACAAAGCTAAAAAATATTTTTCATAGAAATTGGGGTTAGATACGAATACTAAGAGAAGAGATGTAGACGTTAACTTATAGACATGGGTCGAAAGGGTCACATGGGTCGGAAGACAGGATTCTGACAGCAAAACGACAAGTCACATGGGTAGGAAGGGTCACATGGGTCGGATGACAGGAGTCTGACAGGAAAATGACAAGTCACATGAGTCGTATAGGTCGCATGAGTCTTACATGGTCATATGTGGTCGCATGAGGTCGCATGCGTCGGATGGGTTCCCGTTTAAACTTGATTCTAATTTAATCCGATTGAGGGTCACAGAACGGGTCATATTGGGTTGCATGAGTCGGATTGGTCATAATCTTACGAACAATAGATGCAAAATAAGACATTTTCAATGTTTAAATATTGATTACATAATGTTACAAAAATTACAAAGGTCACAAAAGTTACAAAAAAGTTACATAAGGTTACATAAGGTCTCAAAGATCACAACGGTTAAAAAAAGGCAAGAAAAAAGTTCAAGAAAAAAAAGGCAAGAAAAAAAGGTAAGAAAAAAGTAGAAGAAAAAGGAAAAAAAAGGTTACATAAGGTCTCAAATGTCACAAAGGTCAAATTTGCTGACTTTAGAAACACATCGGAGCCCTCCCCCGTAAAGAGAGTCGTGTGTGACTCAACGTCTTCTCCAAGTTGACCTCCAACCGTGACCTTAGGTAACGCAGATACAGCTTGATGTCTGAGTGTGCCGATTACCAAGACCTTATGTAGTGCAGATACAATATAAAGTCCTCCATCCACGTTGTAAGTACTTTGTGTATCTGCATAGAGACCGAGTCCGACGATTACCAAGACCTTGAATAACAAATGGACAACACGATGCCATGCGTCCACCATGTGACCTTTGTGACGAAGATAAAAACGGTCACAAAGGTAACAAGGATTTTTCAGAGAATTTAGGGTTAGAGACTTAGACGAAGAGAGGAGAGAGATGGGATTCTCCCGTTTCATTCTCATCTCAAATGGGTGTTATGGTGAGACTTAGAAAATTTGATGAACCTTTTAATATAGGGGTAACAGAGACGTGTCGCAATGGTCTTGAATGTGGCATTTGTAAAATAAAAAACATAGCTAGCACTTGGAAAAGCCAGTAGTCTGACATTGAAAAGACTAGTCGAAAGGGTCGAAATGGAAAAATGGGTCGCAAGGGTCGCAAGGGTCACAATGGCCGGAAGGGTCGCAATGTCCATATGGGTCGCAAGGGTCGCATGAGGTTTTGTGACCCTTGGACCCGTGCGACCCTTGTACCTCTGCGACCCTTTGACCCCAGCGACAATGTACCAAATATTTAAAAAATAACAATGTTCCAAATGTTTACATCTTCCATTAAAAAAATAATGTACCAAATATCAAGTTAGTCTCGGGGTTGATAGATAGGTTCTCCATTACTAAATATATCAGCCGCCATCTTCTCACGCATGGAAGTAACATTGTCGTCGTAAATAAAGTGAGATATTCCTCTTTCTCATTAACGAGGCTTCTACGAATTTGTAGGAGAAAACACCACAATCATTCCCGCTTTGGTTCTGTGACAGACCTTCATAATACTTATACTTACATTCATTTTCTCCTGAAGCCAAAGAATGAAACCCTCTGAGAATGAGCATCTTGGGAACAACTTTTCTTATCTTCTCAATCACTGAATCGATATGTGTTTTCTTAAGCCTCATCTGGCAGTCATATACCGTGATGCATCAGGTTTTGAATCCGCTTTGATGGCTACCCAATGACATCCTACCCATCGACTTTTGTCCGATGGAATGTTTAGAACCGAGGCAAAATCTTTGTAATCACTAATTGATGTCGTCGTACTTCTGGATGGATACTTGGCATTCAAAAAATCACTAAGAATTTCCGAAAAAGTTTCCATATCCTCAGCGGGAGCGTCTGCATGAAAGCAACAGGACAAACGTAATAATTTTTATTCGCACTAGGATTCAATGTCGAGCGAGAAGACAACACCATCAATGCCTCATACAATTGCTGCAAAAACAAATTAACACACATGAATACATATGATACAAAACTCTGTGAGACTAAGGGTTTAAAAAAACTTACATCATCTTCAAGCCATACGTTGGCCTTTAATATAGTCTCCCAAAACTTTAGCCCCCAGGGAATATCTAGCTTAGATTTCCACCACCGCTCATGTTGAGGTGTCTTCAGGAACAAATATAGATTAGTCAACTTTTCACCGCTAGCGTCAAGGAAGGAAGGGAATCGGGTTATCAAGCCCTTTACTAATCCCTAGGGATTCCACACAAACTCCTCTTCCCCTTCAGGTTCTTGAACCACCTTTTTTCGGGTTCTTGAACAACCTTCTTTTTCGGGTTCTTGGACTCCACCAACATCTTTCCCTCGTCCTCTCCCTCGCACTGTTCTTGCTCTTTTCGCCGGTGGAGGTTCAACATATGGCGCAGACTCCTTCGATAAAGGTCCAGCACTTGCATAAAATTTACTTCATTAAACATATGGCGACCAATGCGACCTATACGACCAATGCGACCATGCGACCTATGCGACCTATGCGAGCCATGCGACCCATGCGACCAAAGCGACCAATGCGACCTTTGTGACTCAAATGATCGTACTTACTTGGTGGTAATTTAGCAATAGCGGCAACCTCTTGGACAAGACCCACTGCTGGAGTATCCTTGGCAGGAACCTCGTCGACGACGTCATCGACAGGACCCACTAAAGTATCTTTAGTGTGCACCTCTTTGATAGGACCCAATGGAGCATCTGCATAAAATTTACTTCATTCATTGACTCATTGTTCGTTACATTGATTATGTAACACATGCGACCCATTCGACTTTAGCGACCAGTGACCCATGGGACATATGAAACCCATGCGACCCATGCGACTCTAGCAACCCCACGACTTATGCGACCGATCCGACTCTTGCGAGCCATGTCGACTCTCAATGGAAATTGACACTCAAATGACCTTTTCACTAAATATTACTTACTTGGTGGAACTCCATCAGGAGCAATGTTTGCCAAATCCTCTTCTGAGTCATCTCTAGAGTCAACCGGCTCTTAGCTTGGCTCTTTTATTGACACTGGATTTGGACGTCGAAAGAAATCAAAAACATAATCACTAATAGAGTCGGAAGACTGGTTTCCGGTGATCGCAAATTTCTCTACAGCCTTTGATTTTGGATTAGGCATATGAATCTCGGCATCCCTTAGAAGGTCTCTTACGGCGTTGATGATTATTTTCTCCGACTTCCTTATTTCCCCTATTAATTTCTACTCCAGTGTCAGAAGGACTGCAACATCAGCATCAACATCATCTTGGACCTCTATTATTTTTTCACTCACGCTCTCCTTCCTCTTAGTCCCCTTTTCTTTCCCATTTTTTTTATCACCAAGAGCTGCTTTTCGTGTCAACAGTTCTTGCTTACAGATATCCTTCCAATAAATACCCTTCAGATTTCTACGAAAATGTTCCATCCATATCTGAACATTGGGATGGTCACATCCCTCGTAATCCTCCGGATCAGAAAGTAAAGCTTCCTCTTCGTGTTCAGCACGAACAAAACTTAGAATATCCTGAAAAACAAAAAATAACCATTATTATCCTCTGTGACCCTTGTTTCCCTTGTGACCTTTGTGTAATTGTTACCTTAGAATCTCCAATATGTCTTATTACATCTACATACTTTGGGTTAAAACTGGATTTAACCATCTTCTTGCACATTCTTAGGAATGATCGATGCACATCCACTACCTCAACATACCATCCCTTTCCGCCCAAACTAAGGATGGTTTTGAATGGAAAACACTGAAACATTAAAACAAAATGATAAGTATGCAAAAAGTACGGAAACATTCAAGTTATTTGAATAATATATACAACTTACAATTAGTGGGATCATGAAACCGCCACAATACCATTTTGTTTTCGGTGATTCCCTGCTAACGTGCTTGCGGTAAGTGTCCACAATCTTCTCGAATGTGTAACGATCCTATGGAAAGCCTTCACAAAATTCCAAGTCATCAACCATGTCAATGAGATCATGGCTGATAGAGTTTTTTTCTAAAGGTTTGTGAGCCATAACTTGCGCCAATAACATCAAAGTTGCCAACCTCTTTCGATCGTCGGAATTCTTCGCCTTCACAAGCTTTTCACTGACTTGTTCGGGGGTCACCTTTCCACGATCGAAATTCTTCAGCCTGAATGTGACACCCCTTATGGACTCACATCCTTTGGGATATGGTCCGCATTTCAATCCGGAAATTTGTGTGTGCTCCACTATAGAGTACCAGATGGGAATGTCGTTTATGACGAACCACAACTCTGTCTTGTCTCGTATAATCACGGAATGATTTAGTAGGATGGACATTTGAACCTTCATCAATGTGGAGTCACATCGTAAATGGAATAAATGCTTAAATTGTGACTCCTTCTCGAAGTAATGCAACTTGTGTTCATCTAAGATTCCTCTCAGCATCGTTATTGTCTCGTGAGGATAACACTTGGTGGTGATATTTGGCATTCTGTCCATGTGCTTGAATTCATACACAAACTTCGGCTTTGGCGTCACCTAAATGACCAATTAAGAATACATTATAATTCTACCGACTTAAGCGACCCATGCAACTCAACCGACCCGTGCCATCCATACGACTCAAACGACCCTCAGACACTCTGCGACACTCGACCGACTCAGTGAGACTCAACCGACCCATGGGGCATAATATCAAGCAACCCACGCCTCTCAAACGACTATTACGACCCATCCCACTCACTGAGACAACCGACTCACTGAGTTGAAGATGGTCATGCAACTCCTACGACCTTTGCGACTCAACCGACTCACTAACACTCACCTATTTCAAATCAATAAACCATTTTGTGACTCAAAAGCTTGCAAAACCCTAGAATCGATCTACTTACACTTATTGACGCCATTGAAGAGACTCGTGCTCTCTTCTTCACTGTTGCTGCTGATTCTAGCCATTTTCCTTCTTGCCAACTTCAAATTGATCCTTCTCAAGTTCGACATCACTTATTCTTTCTTGCTATAAACTTTGAAATAGGTTTCATGTCGAAAAACTGTTCGGTTTTCTTGCTTTTGACAGTTTTTCACATCGAGAAACTGCAGAACGTGGGTTTTTTCACGTTCGAACATTAAGGGTAAATTTGTCGATTCTTCAGTTTTTTTTTCGATTTAATATTTATTTTAGGGAAGGGTATTTTTGAAATTGTTTATGTAACACCCTCATCCCAGAACTACCTCGAGACTAGGAGTGTCCACCATCACCTCCAAGAGGTGGCTACACGTGTCATCGCTCAAACGCATTTATAAAACAAAATATATGATTTATTCCAAAATAAGAATGGTCCGGACCAAATAGGAAAACAAATACGTAAAGATCATAGTCACAATAAATGAATAAATGAATACAAAATGCAAAATAAAACTCATCGAGACCTCGTGCACGCCTCTCCCATCAGTCCGCTGTTAAACTTCATGTTACTGCTCAACCTCGTTGCTCTTTCTCCTTGTCATACCTTGTCCATCAACGACAGCCCACAAATAGGGTGAGTACGAAATACGCACTCAGTGAGATTAATACGTGTACGTACTTTGTGCCACGTATTCTCCCGCTCGAACTGAATATCATAAAATAATGATATACCACAATCGCGATTAGAATCCACCCACAAAGAACGCGATGAAAACTGAAGATCCTTCTTCTTCTTCTTCTTCTTCCTCTTCTTCTTCTTCTTCTTCTTCCTCTCTCTCGGTTGCTGCTCTCTCTCCCCCTCGGCTGAATTTACCCACGGCTCTCTCTCCCTTTCTTTTAAGTTTTTAACCCTAATTATTATTAATAATATATATATATACATAGGTAAGTTGGTGATACTGACTTACCATGTATTCCGGATATCACAATTTCTCCCACTACAAAGGAATTCGTCCTCGAATTCTATATCTCTGATTCTTACGACAATATTTATACTCAGTGAATGGAAGAACCATGCAACTCATCTCCAAACAATTCGGGATACTCATGTCTCATATCCTCCTCTAATTCCCATGTTGCTCCTTCCACACCATGATGTTCCCACACAACCTTTATCATCGAAATTTGCTTACGCCTCAACTGTTTCACTTGGTGATCCACAATGTGTATTGGACGTTCTTTATACGTTAAGTCTTTCCTCAAGATTTTTGGTGGCTCAACATGTATCTTCTGTGGTACTGATAGACACTTACGCAACAATGATGTATTCCCTCTAAAGATGAGGCAAGCTCCAATCGATAGTCCACTACTCCAATTCGCTCAATCACTTTAAACGGTCACGTAAACCTTGGTGATAGCTTGTTCACTCGACTCCCACCTGATCTCCCTCGCCTCGCTTGAATTCGTAAATACACCATATCTCCAATGTTAAACTCAACATCCTTCTTTTTTAGATCAACATAACTTTTCTGACGATCCTGAGCCTTCTTCATTTAACAATTCTTATCTTTTCCATGGTCTCCTTGACAATCTTTGCTCCGAAGATAGATCTCTCCCCCATTTCAGTCCAGCACAAGGGTGTACGACATGGTCGCCCGTATAAAGTTTCATATGGTGGCATCCTAATGCTAGCATGATAGCTATTGTTGTATGCAAACTCAACGAGTGGTAAATGATTCTCCCAACTACCAGGCCACTCCAACGCACATGCTCGTCATAGATCCTCAACCGTCCTTATAGTTCTCTCAGATTGTCCATCTGTCTGTGGATGATATGCGATGCTCATGCGCAATTTGGGTCATAACTCTTTTTGAAATGCCTGCAAAAGACATGAGGTGAATCTCCCATCTCGATCTAACACGATGCTCGATGGAACCCCATGCAACTTCAAAATTTGTGCAATATATATACTTGCTAGCTAATTCACATCAAAAGTCTTCTTTATCGGAATGAAATAAGCTGATTTAGTTAGTCGATCCACGACCACCCAAATAGCATCTTTGCCACTTTGCATACTCGGAAGACCCGTCACCAAATCCATGGTAATATGGCCCCACTTCCATTCGGGGATTGGTAGAATTTGTAATTTCCCGCTTGGTACTTGTTGCTCTGCTTTGATTAATTGACACGTTGGACATTTCGCTACCCATCGAGCGATGTCCTTCTTCATCCCTGGCCATTGATAAAGCTGACGAACATCCCGATACATCTTCGTCGATCCTGGATGAATCGAAAACTTGGATTGGTGAGCTTGGCTTAGAATCTCTTCTCGGATCTCTAGATCCTTCGGTACACAAACTCGACCACTAATCATCATTAGACCGTATTCCCTGATCTGATTCAACTTGTACCTTGGGTCTTGGTAATTATTACGAATCTTTTGTAATCTCTCATCGGATAATTGTGATATACGAATTCTACCCAATAGACCAGCCTGATTTACGGCTTGCAAACCGGCAATCTCGGACTCAGTCTGCACTGCCTCTAATCTCAAAGCACTTATCTGGCTAATAAAATCAACGAATTCTCGCATAGCTAAAACCTCAACTCTCTTGCAGCTCAACGCATCTGCGACAACATTTGCCTGCCCCGGATGGTATGCGATGTCCACCTCGTAGTCTGTGACAAACTCCATCAACCTTCTCTGATGCAGATTCAACTCTGGCTGTGTAAATTGTACTTTAGACTTTTGTGGTTCGTAAAAATATGTACCTTCTCCCCATAAAGATATGCCCTCCAAATCATTAACGCGAAGACCACAACTGTCATCTCTAACTCATGAGTAGGATAATTCTCTTCATGCTTACGTAACTGCCTTGATGCATAAGCAATCACTTGATCTCCCTGCATAAGTACACATCATAATCTCGTCTTTGACGCATCCGTGTAGACTATGTATGGAATTCCTGGTTGTGGTAAGGCTAACACTAGAGATTTCGTTAGCTTCTCTTTTAGCTCCTTGAAGGACTTCTCACAATCTTCATTCCAATCATAAGGTACATCTTTTCCCGTAAGTCTCATCATAGGCTTCGCTAGACTAGCAAAGTTCATGACAAAACGTCGATAGTACCCTGCTAATCCTTAAAAACTCCTTATCTCTGTTGTATTTTTCGGTTGTTTCCAACCTACAATCGCTGACACCTTCTCAGGATCGACAGAAACTCCTTCCCCTGATACGACATGTCCCAAAAATCCAACACGTTTCTTCCAGAAACTACACTTTTTCAACTTCGCAAACAATCGTTGTTCTCTCAGACGCTCTAACACTAAATGCAAATGTTCCTCGTGTTCGTCTGGGCTCTTGGAGTAGACCAAAATGTCATCTATAAATACAATAACGAAACGATCCAAGTAGTCTCGAAACACATTTTTCATTAGTTCATGAATGCAGCTGGGGCATTAGTCAAACCAAATGGCATGACCGCAAATTCATAATGCCCATAACGAGTTCTAAATGCGGTCTTTCTAATGTCACCTTCTGCAATTAAAATCTGATGATATCCCGATGCTAAATCTATCTTTGAGAACCAAGTTGCACCTCTTAACTAATCTAATAACTCATCGATCCTCGGTAGTGGATAACGATTTCTCACAGTGACTCTATTTAGAGCCCTATAATCAATGCACAGTCTGAAACTCCCATCTTTCTTCTTCACAAATAGGACTGGTGCACCCCATGGTGATGTACTCGGACGTACAAAACCTTTCTCAAGTAGCTCATCTAATTGCTTCGTCAACTCTGACATTTCTGCTGGTGCCATTTGATATGGAGACCTTGATATTGGAGCAGTACCCGGTTCTAGCTCAATCTTAAATGGATCCCCTCGTGTTGGGGGTAAACCCTGCAGTTCTCTAAAAACATCTGCAAACTCTCGCGCTACAGAGATCTCCTCAACTTGCACAGATGGACCTTCTTCTTCTACCGATATTGTAGCAAGATATATATCACACCCTTGATCTAGTAATCGTTCCATACGCAACGGTGAGATGATATGAATCCCTTGACTTGATCGAATTCCTTGATACTTAAGCTCCTTGCCGCCCTTCTGGCATCGTACTTGACCGCGATGACAATCCATCACAGCTCGATGTCTTGATAACCAATCCATTCCAAGGATCACATCATAGCATTCCATCGGAATGATGATCAGCTCTGCAGCTAGTGCTTCTCCTGCTATCACCACGGGTACCTCCTTGACAACCCCTTGAGATTCTAAAATCTGACCTCCAGGAATATGCACTCGGACAATGCTTGTTAGATCCTCAGGTTGAACAACTAATTTATTAGCCATCGATGGACTCACAAAACTATGTGTCGCACCAGTGTTAAATAATAAATGAGTAGACATGTCTCCCACGATTACCGATCCTACATAATACGAATATTTTAAAGAATCTACTTCTTAATTCTCTCAAGGAACTCACCTCGACATAGACAATCATTATATACACATAATATAAAAATATAAAAAACCAGCGATAGGTTGAGCCTCTTCTTCTTGGCCCTCACGTTCATTCTTGTAACCTCCCATGGCATATACTCGTGGTTGTACAGCTCTACGTTTCGATGCATGTTCTTCAGGTTTCCTAGTTCTAACATGTGGCGTTAGACCCGTTGGTGGTGGTGGTGGTGGTGGCCTCGGACAATCCTTTAAAAAATGCTCCATACTACCACAGCGAAAACATCCGTCGAATTGTCCTCGCCGCATAGTTCCTCACACTTGCTGGGGGCAATCATGAAACTGATGCTTTAAACTTCCACATCGGAAACATCCTACTCGCCTATCAAATCTTTGGCATGCCCCTACATGCTCACGTCCACAACGATGAAATGGGTACCTCGATGTTGATACGACAGGACGTGTCGAAACTGCTTTCCTTTGATCTGATCTTCCCCGAATCTGTTGGACAACATATTTCCCCTTGGCATCCGAAGACTTCAAGATGCGCTCCTCGATGAGTCCCTTCTCAACCAACTGAGCATTCTGAACTAGTTCAGACAATGATCCATGCTTGATTATCTCAATCCTGCGTCTGATCTCCGGTCGTAGTCCTTTCAAAAATTTGTTGACCTTGAGAACTTCTGAGGTTACTGATTTAGCCCCAAATCGTGATAACTCCAAATAAGTCTCATAATACTGAGCAACAGTACAGTCACCTTGTGTGAGCTGTAGAAATGCCAACTCCATCTCTTCACGAGCAGTGTGTGGTATATATTTCAACTCAAAAAGTTGTTTAAACTCATCCCAAGAAAACACATGATCTGGACGTCCCTCTGAATCTCTTCCCACCAAAACACCGCTTCTCCCTCCAAATAGTGGAGCGCAATATCCATCTTAAACTCAAATGGACATCTAGATAATCGAAAGTTCCGCTCTAATTGAAACATCCACTCCTCCGCCTTCATGGGAGGTATTGCACCGCCACGAAATGACTTTGTACCCCATTTAGCCATATGATCCATGACATAGAAATACCCCGATGTCTCCATATGACTTTGATTAAACACTGGAATAGGCATTGGTGGTGGTGGCAACGGTACTTGTGGTGGAGCAGGTGGTTGTACTTATGAAGGATATTAAGGTATTATTGTATTAAGGGTATTATTGTAATTTACTATTCTTTAATTAGGTTAAATCATTAACCTCTTGTACATATAGTCGTTTATGGCTTTTCAGTAATCACAATTCGAATTACCATTCACATGGTATCAGAGCTAAAATCGTCTCACGACGTAACCCTAGCCGCCTAACCCTAGTTGCCCATCTTTTTTTTTTCCGGCCACCCCAGCTGCCGCACCCCACTGGTCCGGCCTCCGCAGTCTACCCCCTTTTCCGCCGCTGCTCCGACGTCTCACCCCTTGGCTCAACCACTGTTCCGTTGCCTCACCAGCACGGATCCGCCCTCCCATCGATCCAGATCTCCATCGCGCCGCATCGCCCCAACCGATCCCACAATTATCGGCCGCGTCCTGCTCAACCGTTTCCTGACTTCTCGCGCCGCGTCCTGCTCAACCGTTTCCTGACTTCTCGCGCCACGTCTTGCACCCATGTCGAACATCCCGGAGCCGTCGAATCGCACCGAGTCTGTGAGC
>CM071874.1:4616035-4675194 GCA_036759665.1 Gynandropsis gynandra | reverse complement strand
GATTTTCACGAGACTTTCAGTCCAGTGGTCAAGCTCGCAACCATCCACACCGTGCTTAGCCTTGCGGTCTCCAACGGATGGCATATAAATCAGCTCGATGTCAACAACGCCTTCCTTCAAGGCACACTCACCGAAGATGTATACATGGAGCAACCACATGGCTTTATTGACAAGGATCACCCTCTTCACGTGTGCAAACTCCGGAAAGCTATTTATGGTCTCAAGCAAGCCCCCCGTGCGTGGTACTCCGAGTTACAGACTTTTTTGCTTGGCAATGGCTTCAAGAATTCTCTTGCGGACGCCTCACTCTTTGTGCTCAACACGTCAACCACAAAGCTCTATGTTCTCATCTATGTCGATGATATGATCATCACGGGCTCTTCATCCACTCACATTCAGACCTTCATCAAGTTTTTGGTGTCTCGGTTCTCCATTAAAGACCTCGGTGCTCTCACCTTCTTTCTAGGAATTGAAGCCACGAGGACATCACGGGGTCTCCACTTGTCGCAGCGGAAGTATATCACGGATCTTCTCATTCAGACCAACTTGAATGAGGCGAAGCCTGTCTCTCCACCATTGCCATCGACCTCAGCTCACCATTTCCTCGGGTTCACCTCTGTCCGACCCCATCGAATTTCGACAAGTCATTGGCAGCCTACAATATATTGCCTTCACGCGTCAGGACGTGAGCTATGCCGTCAACAAGTTGTCTCAATTCATGCATCAACCCACAGATGAGCATTGGCTATGCGCCAAACGTGTGCTTCGTTATCTTGCTGGCTCTCGTGCACAAGGTATCTTTCTTGCAGCTGAAAACACTTTGTCTCTTCATGCTTTCAGCGATGCGGATTGGGCTGGAGACTCCTCTGACTTCAAATCCACGAGAGCATAAATTGTTTATCTTGGCAAACATCCGATCTCGTGGTCCTCCAAGAAACAAAATGTCTACTCACGATCATCCACCGAGGCGAAATATCGGTCCGTTGCCAACACCTCGGCCGAAATTTGTTGGCTGGGTAATCTTCTCATGGAACTTGGTGTTACCCTCACATCGGCTCCAACTATTTATTGTGACAATATCGGAGCTACTTATCTCAGCGCCAACCCGGTTTTTCACTCCCGTATGAAGCACCTTGCACTTGATTACTTCTTTGTCCGTGGCCAAATTGAAGCTGGTACACTTCGAGTCTCTCACGTGCACTCCAAGGACCAACTTGCCGACCTCCTCACCAAACCTCTACCGTGGTTACAATTCCACGAGTTGTGTTCCTAGATTGGAATCACCTCGGGTGATTCATCTTGCGGGGGCGTTTGAAGGATATTAGGGTATTATTGTATTAAGGGTATTATTGTAATTTACTATTCCCTAATTAGGTTAAATCATTAACCTCTTGTACATATAGCCGTTTATGGCTTTTCAGTAATCACAATTCGAATTACCATTCACAGTACTGGTGGTGGTGTCGGTGCCTGCACCGGTACTTGTGGCGTCGCCGAACTCTCCTCTTGATCATGTTGTCGACTTTCTGCTAATAGCTCTCTCAACATTTCTCTCATGACATCTCTATCTATTCCACTTCGCGATTTTCGTCGAGATGATTGAGACTGCGTATGGCTAGTGGAACGAGAGCCTCCACTCATTACGCGACCAAGAGCTCTAGTAATCATCCTCCTCGATAGTGTCTCCTACACACAATTAACTACTATTAGTTTCCACGCTCTAAACCCACTAGACATTTCAGGACATGTGTGTTACGATCTCGTGGCTTTATTAAAACATTTCGCAAAACATTTTGAAATCCATTGAAAACAATAAATACGAAAATTGATAACCAGGCTCTTATACCAATTTGTAACACCCCCATCCCGGAACTACCTCGGGATTAGGAGTGTCCACCATCACCTCCAAGAGGTGGCTATACGTGTCATCGCTCAAATGCATTTATAAAGAAAAATATATGATCTATTCCAAAATAAGAATGGTCCGGACCAAATAGCAAAACAAATATGTAAAGATCATAGTCACGATAAATGAATAAATGAATACGAAATGCAAAATAAAACTCATCGAGACCTCGTGCACGCCTTTCCCATCAGTCCGCTGTGAACCTTTATGTTGCTGCTCAACTTCGTTGCTCTTTCTCCTTGCCATACCTTGTCCATCCACGACAGCCCACAAATAGAGTGAGTATGAAATACACACTCAGTGAGATCAATACGTGTACATACTTTGTGCCACGTATTCTCCTGCTCGAACTGAATATCATAAAATAATGATATATCCAAAGTCTAAACTAAAGATATTAACTTTACCCAACCTGACTGAGTATCCAAAGTCTAAGACTAGTACCACACTGGATCATAACACACAGAGTCCACACGACTCTAGTTCGAGCATACGCTCACAAAGTCTAAAGGACCCCAGTAATAAGCATAATGACTCTCAGGCTCATACAAAGGATCAAGCATACAAAGAATCAAGCAAAGCCCGAGCGGGTTAAGTGAAGGTGCTCGTACGTGTGTAAGAGTCAGTGGACCCGTGCGGGTGGAATTCAGCTACCCGCTCGTGCTATGAATCTTGATAACAGATTCAAGATCTTGATAACAGATTCTAGACTGAGAATCTGTTATCAAGATTCAAGACTCTCTTCTTGTTTGTACTCTCTTCTTCTAATTGTATATAAGCTCATGTATTATCAATTAGAAGTGTATCAATCAAAACTTTAACAAAGAATTCTATTTTTCAATTTCTTTCTTTTTCATTTTTTTCTTGTTCAAGTTTACAAAAGTTGTCATGGTATCAGAGCCATAGATCAGGAATATCCTCAATCATGAATACTTCAACTTCTTTTCCCTTTCCAGTTCATATAAACATTTCGAATTTTGTTACCATAAAGCTAAATGATTCAAATTTTCTGTTTTGGAAGACTCAAATTGAGTCACTACTTCGAAGTCAAAAGCTTCTTGGATTTATTGACGGATCAGTTCAAGAACCTCCAGAGTTTATCACTGAGCAGAATGACGAACAAAAGGATGGATCTTCAGCTCAAACATCAAATCCAGTCTATGATTCTTGGTTACAGACGGACCAACTTATCAAATCTTGGATTATAGGTACTTTATCTGAAGAAGTTTTAAGTCATATTATAGGAATGGAATCAACAATAAAGGTGTGGAATTACCTTACAAATCATTTCAACCAAAGGTCAGTAGCTCGTGAATTTGATTTGCTTGCATCTTTGCAAATGTTAACCAAAGATGGAAAGACAATGGCAGAGTATCTTGGGCAATTTAAATCCATCTGTGACAAACTAAATTCTATTGGAAAACCAATATCTGAGCCTATGAAGATTTTCAGATTATTGCATGGCTTAGGAAGGGAATATGAAGCATTTACGACTGTTATACAAACATTTATGCATAAACCTCCTTTTCCAACTTTTGATGATGTGGTGTCTCAGCTCAACAATCTAATTTTGAATCATACTTCAGCAACATATGCAAATGTTTCTCATCATCAAGCTTATTCAGTTGAAACTCCATCAGCTTTTAACACCCAATTTTCTGGATATGGAAGAGGAACCTATAGAGGCATAAACCGTTCAAATTACAGAAGCAATAATAGAGGATTCTCTATAAGAGGTAGAGGCTTCACTCAACAGGTTTCATCCTTACCTAACACTTTGTCAAAGTCACAAACTGGTATTGGTTCCAATGGTACTAACATTCAAAATAGTTCAAACTCAAGACTCATTTGTCAGATCTGTAAGAAATCAGGATATGATGCCTTACATTGCTGGAACCGTTTTAACAATGCCTATCAAAGTAATGATATACCTCAGGCCTTAAAAGCATTAGAAATACCACAATCCTCTACATCAGAATGGTTTCCAGATTCAGGAGCCTCTGCACATATTACACATACATCACAGAATCTACAACAGTCAAGGCCTTACAGTGGAACTGAAAATATTATGATAGGGGATGGATCTTTTCTCCCTATATCACATACTGGATCAATTTCAATATCAACTTCTGAAGGTATGCTTCCTATTAATGATGTGTTAGTAGTACCTTCTATAACAAAATCTTTACTTTCAGTCTCTAAACTTACACAAGATTATCCTTGTTATTTTGTTTTTGATGCTAATGGTGTTTATGTGAAGGATATTTTAACTCACAAAATTCTAATCAAGGGAAGCAAACGTGAAGGAATATATGTGCTTGAAAATTCATATTTCAAAGCCTTCTTCTCCAACAGAAAATGTTCAGCCACAAATAATATCTGGCATCAGCGTCTAGGCCACACAAATCAACAAATTATGAACTATCTTAAAAACACTAAAGACAGTTCTGTTAATGACTCAAATATATCAATTTGTGAATCTTGTCAGATAGCTAAAAGTAGTAGATTGCCATTTTATGCCTCTGATTTTCATGCTTCAGAACCCTTACAGCGTCTGCATTGTGATTTATGTGGTCCAGCTCTTGTTGATTCAATACAAGGTTTCAAGTATTATGTCATTCTTATTGATAATTTTTCTAGGTTCTGCTGGTTTTATCCTTTAAAATACAAATCAGATTTCTGCACTACTTTTATTTCCTTTCAAAATATGGTTGAAAATCTGTTTTCTTGTAAAATCAAAAGTTTTCAATCTGATGGAGGTGGAGAATTTTGTAATACTATTTTTCAGAAACACTTATCTGATCATGGCATTCAGCATTTAATTTTTTGTCCAGCAACTCCTGAGTAGAATGGACTTGCAGAAAGGAAGCATAGGCATATTGTTGAATTGGGACTATCAATGCTTTTTCAATCAAAGGCACCATTGCAGTATTGGGTTGAAGCCTTTGCCACTGCTAGCTATATCAGTAACCTTCTTCCCTCTACACCTCTAAATAAAGATACATCCTATACAATGTTGTTTAAAGAAAAGTTGATTATACTGCTCTCTGTGTATTTGGTTGTTGCTGCTATCCATATCTCAGACCCTTTGCTCAACATAAATTTGATCCAAGGTCCTTGAAATGTATTTTTCTTGGTTATAGTGAAAAACATAAAGGTTATAGATGTTTATACCCACCAACAGGTAAAGTTTACATCACTAGACATGTTTTGTTTGATGAATTGTCTTTTCCTTTTCAGGATAGTTATTCTAATCTACTGCCTCAGATTAAAACACCTCTGTTTCAGGCATGGCATAAAGGTTTTCAGAATTTTATATCACCTGTTTCATCTTCTTTATCTTCAAGGTATCAAACACCAATTGAGACTTTAAATATTTCTGAGAATAATGTTCCAGAAACATCAGCTGAGTCTTCTATCCCACAATCCTTAAGTCAATCTGAAACTATGCAAATGGTTATATCAGAACCTTCTGATTCTACTAACACATGTTCTAGTGTTTCATCTTCTTCAAATATTCATCCAATGATTACTAGGCAGAAATCAGGTATAATTAAGCCTAATCCTCGTTATTCCCTTTTTACTATAACAAGTTCATTACAAGAACCCAAATCAGTAATTTCAGCCTTTAAACATGATGGTTGGCGTCAAGCAATGTTTTCAGAAATGGAAGCCTTAAAGGTAAACCACACTTGGACTCTTGTGCCTCATATTGATGGAATGAATGTACTTGGTTGTAAATGGGTTTTCAGAACAAAATTAAAATCAGATGGAATATTAAACACTTTAAAAGCTAGATTGGTAGCAAAAGGTTTTGATCAAGAAGAAGGTGTAGATTATATTGAAACCTTTAGTCCTGTGGTGAAAACTGCTACAATAAGAACAGTTCTTGCTATTGCTACTGTAAATTGTTGGTTTATTACTCAACTTGATGTTTAAAATGCATTTTTACGTGGTGACTTGCAAGAAGTTGTTTACATGAAACAACCACCTGGTTTTGAAGATCCAATTAACCCCTCTTATGTTTGTAAACTTCATAAATCTTTGTATGGTCTTAAGCAATCTCCTCGTGCATGGTTTGACAAGTTTAGTTCATTTCTATTAGAATTTGGCTTCTTTTGCAGCATGTCAGATCCTTCTTTGTATATTTTCAACAATGGTACTGATAAAATTTACCTTTTACTCTATGTAGATGACATGATCATTACTGGAAATTCATCTGTATTACTAACCAAACTTATTGACATGTTAAAAGATAAATTTGCTATGAAAATCTTGGTTCTTTAGACTATTTTCTTGGTGTTCAAACTGTCTTTCATGAAGGAGGCTTGTTTCTACATCAGCAAAGGTATGCAATAGATTTATTGATCAAAGCAGGTATGATAGATTGCAAACCGGTTACTACTCCTTTACCATTGAAACTTGATCACAATGGTGTTAATTCAGGTAAGTTTTCTAATCCATCTTATTTTAGGAGTCTAGCTGGTGGTTTACAGTACTTGACAATTACTAGACCTGACATAAACTTTGCAGTAAACTTCATATGTCAAAAAATGCATGATCCAAGTGATTCTGATTTTGCATTATTAAAAAGAGTATTAGGTATATTAAAGGAACCATTAGTCTTGCCTTGCATCTATATTCTGACAGCGATTTTGAATTGATGGCATTTAGTGATAGTGATTCGGCTGGTTGTAGAACAACTAGGAGATCAACAACAGGTTATTGTACCTTTCTAGGAGCTAATATTCTTTCTTGGTCAGCTAAGAGAACCTACGGTTTCTAGGTCTTCTACTGAGGCTGAATATAGAGCATTAGCCTCTACTACCGCTGAGTTAACCTGGTTATCTTTCCTTTTACGTGATCTTGGTATTCCACAATACAATCCAGCTACTCTGTATTGTGACAATATATCTGCTATTTATCTTTCAGCTAACCCGTTGTTTCATAGTAGGTCTAAGCATATTGAATTAGACTATCGCTTTGTAAGGGAAAAGGTTGCCTTAGGTTCTGTTGTGGTTAAGCACACTTCTAGTGAACTTCAAACAGCAGATATTTTTACTAAATCTTTGCCTAAAGATTAGTTTATTCGTTTAAGATCCAAACTGAATGTTGGTTTTCCACCTGCCATCAGTTTGCAGAGGGGTAATAAGCATAATGACTCTCAGGCTCATATAAAGGATCAAGCATACAAAGAATCAAGCAAAACCCGAGCGGGTTAAATGAAGGTGCCCGTGCGTGTGTAAGAGTCAGTGGACCCGTGCGGGTGGAATTCAGCTACCCGCTCGTGCTATGAATCTTGATAACAGATTCAAGATCTTGATAACAGATTCTAGACTAAGAATCTGTTATCAAGATTCAAGACTCTCTTCTTCTTTGTACTCTCTTCTTCTGATTGTATATAAGCTCATGTATTATCAATTAGAAGTGTATCAATCAAAAGTTTAACAAAGAATTCTGTTTTTCAATTTCTTTCTTTTTCAATTTTTTCTTGTTCAAGTTTACAAAAGTTATCACCAGCACACTGAAAATCTTGCAAGGTCACAACGTACCCCAGCTATCAGTACAATACAGTGCTCCATCGCTCGAAAGGTTACCACAACCCCAACACGATACGACATTGGCAGATCCACTAATCTGACTAACTCGACGCTCCGTCGCTCGAAAGGTTACCACAACCCTAACATGGTACGACGCCCGCAGATCCACTGACTTGACTAACTCGACGCTCTGTGCTCGCAAGGTTACCACAACCCCAGCACGGTATGACGCCAGCCCAGATCCAAGTGTCGTAATACTAACGTCATCGACCCGATACTCCTCACGTGACAACTCTCATCGACGTGCTCGCACACGCCTTCTTCCAAAGGTTCAAATGTGAAATCACTCGATCAAGCACACTAATAAGATATTCACTCGGCTTTAACACCAAACCAAAATATCGACGTTCTCCGATCCCAACTCTTGGTCGCACATCAATTCTCTAGATCATCTCTAGTCACTTATACAACTCATATACTTGTCGTCAATTCTCATACGACAAATTTAGGGTTTAATCCAATTCCACTTGTAACGTCTCATTTTCCCATTATTATCCTATAAATTCTATCGTAATCATGCCTCATTTTAAAAATATAATCTTTTCCATAAATCGATCACAAAACCGAAATTAGGATGAAGAAAATCATCATCTTAGCTTCCCGACGATTTGACGATTCTGTATAATATTGCTAGCAATAACACCAACCAATTTTTCTCTATTATAGATCCATTCAATTTCATAAATTTCCATAATATGAATCTTCAAATTAAGAGAATAATCACAACAATTATTTAGAGATTTACCACAATCGCGATTAGAATCCACCAACGAAGAACGCCATGAAAATTAAAGATCATTCTTCAATTTCTTCTTCTTCTTCTTCTTTTCTTCTTTCTTCTTCCCTTTTCTCTTTTTTTTTCTTCCTCTCTCACGATTGCTGCCCTCTCTCCCTCTGTTGAATTTACCCACAGCTCTCTCTCCCTTTCTTTTAAGTTTTAACCCTAATTATTATTAATAATATATATATATATTATCATATATTCCGAATATTACAGTTTAAATCTATGAAAATATATCTGATATTCCGCCCTTAGCAACTCGTATACTTTTGAAATTGTATTTAAAATTTTGTATATACAAAAGTTTCTTCATAAAGAATATTGCCCGGATATGGATGGGTCCGAGAGCCTACCCGACCCGTAGACGGCCCATCAACCCACACGGTGTGGGCCACACCATCTTATTTTTCAGTTATACTTTCTTCCATTGTTTTGAGCTTCGTCTTGCTTCTTCTTCTTTGCTAGTTGCTGAGAAACCTTCGATTTCTCTCTCTCGCTGGTAATTTCCTCCGATATTTTTTTCCTTTGACTTTTTTCAAGTTTCGGGTTTCATTGCTTCCTACAATTTTCAATTGGTTGGATAAGGAAGTGTTGAACAACACAATACTAAGAGTACAGTTTCCTTCTTCCACTGCTCGTTGGTTGCGATAAAGTTCTCATTTTTAGCTAATTTTTCCTTGAAGGTAGATCGAGCTGTTGTAGTGTTTTCTAGGTCATGGTTATGTAATCGTTCGAATTGAACATTAGGGTTTCAACGTTTCTGTGCTATTATTCTACTTTGTTCTTCAGGTCTGTGTTTAAATTCAATATTCAACAGGATTTTTGAACTTGGATCAAATCATATTTTTATACGTTTTCCCCCTTCTTATTTGCCACGTAAATACAATTACAGTTGAGATTAGGCATATTTTCGCTGAATTTTTAGCTAATGATTTAATTTCTGGATGTTTTGTTATTCTCAGTCTTGTATTCTAATGGTGTTTTACTGGTTTGTGACTAGCGTAGTGAAAGCAAGCACTGATCTACATCATGGAAGGGGAGAGAAACGTTCACCCGGATTGTATAAATGCTTCGAATCCATATCACGAATGCGTGGAGTATTGCTTCGGAAAAATAGCTGAAGCCAAGGCTCGATTGGAGCAACATGAGGCTGGTTCGTATTCTTCTCTATATTGCATACCTGTTTTTGACATTGTGTTGTGATCATAATGACTTGACCCTTATGTAGCTCATCTTGACATAAGATTACATAGTCTAGATTAGTTTAGGATCATCAATTTAATGTATACAAGTAGTGTGGGCATTCCACAATGTGATTGGGTTAGTTTCTCTCTGATTGATGATTGTAGTAAAGATTGTTACTTAATTGTTTTGTCATAGAATCGAAATCTCTAACTCTGGCTAATCAATCATGTAATTCTGATGAGCAGTGTGTAAATTGCCCATTTTTTCTTCTGTTTGCACCGACAGAGGCTATTGGTGCGCGTGACTACACTGCTAATAAAGTCCATGGAGAGGTCTCTCTTGATGAAAAACAAGAAGAGGAAGAAACATCTGAAGATGAGGATGATAAACTGCCTGAAGTAGACGTGACTCAACTTACAGGGAGAAAGAAGAAATTGTTTGAGTTGAGACTTAAGATGGTAAATCTTTGTGTGTAGTATTTGCTTCGACCCTTTTGATATCGAGATCCAAAGACGATCCTTTACATGTTTTTTCATTTCTTTGTTGTAGAATGAAGCAAGAAAAGCCAATCAGACAGATGTAGGGGCAGAAAAGAAAAAAATGGAAGCTCCACCAGAGACGAGGGGCATCTCAAAACAGAAATGGTTAGAGGAGAGGAAGAAAAAGATCGGAAAACTTCTTGATTCCAACGGTTTAGATATGACTAAGGCATACATGCTAGATACTCAAGAGGCAGCAGAATCAAAATACAAAAAGTGGGAAAAGGAACCAGCGCCTTTTGGTTGGGACGGTATGTTAATCTCGTTGAATTTCACCTCAGATTTGTTATGATTTGAGGAGGCCTAATGTGTTCACTTCTTCAGTCTTCAACCAGAAGACACTATACAACGCATATAAGAAACGAACGAAGAACATTGAGGTTGATCTAGAAGAGTATAACAAAATGAAAGAAACCGATCCAGAGTTCTACCGAGATGCCTCTAGCCTACAATATGGAAAGGTTTGTGGTTGTAGTTGAAAATAATTGACTTACCATTGGTTGAGCAACAATGGTAAACTCAATGGTTCTCAAAACTTTTAACAGGCTCCAAAGATTTCGGAAGATAAGATAGAGAAGATGGCAAAGGAGCTTAGAGATAGAGAAGAGAAACGGACGAACTTTAGCAGGAGGAGAAGGTATAGGGAGGAGAAGGATATCGATTCGATCAACGAGAGAAACGAACATTTCAACAAGAAGATCGAGCGTGCGTTCGGGAAGTACACTTTGGAGATCAAGAACAATCTAGAACGAGGAACTGCATTACCCGACTAAGCCAACCACAAAGTTAATAACATTAGCTTATTTGGGTCTCTCTCTCTCTCTCTCTCTCCATGGTTTGTCATGCAGAGACGTCGTCGTATTTGCCGACTGAAACTCATTTTGGTTCTGAGAAAGAATGTTTGTTGTACCCTTTAGATGTTCTTACCTTTCGGGGTAAAAGTAATGCTTTTCACAATATAAAAAAGTCAAAAACTATCATCACCATTAATTTTAGTGAAAGTTTTGACATAATTTTCAGATTTATTTTAGACTTATTAAATTATTTTTTTACATATAAACGTATATTTTATTTTAAAATGATATATAAATTAACAAGTTGTTTCTTATAATAATATAGAAACAAGTTGTTTTTATAATAATATACAAATTTTTAAAAATTATTTTTAAATTGAATTACAAATATAAATGTCGTTAATTTACGTATTATTACCAAAACATTTTAATTTATATATTAGTCATGTATGATAAATAAATATGTAAAAAATTATTCATTTATTTTTTGTCAATTTGAAATAAATTTAGATCAATTTTTTTGTTGTTTGTCTAGTTTTCTGGAGTAGAGATCTACCAACGGATTCTAAGCATAGATCATTGGTATTAGATGTATTGTTAAGGAATTATTATATGATTTTCCATTAATTTAATTATTTTCGAATTGTTATGTTTTCAAAACGTTATTTTGACTTTTTGATCTTATATTAACACTTTATCTTTTAAAAGTTGCGGTGTCGTTTTCTTCAATACGGTAACAAAAGGAACTCTAAATGTGCTCATCTAATTTATTCTTTGAATTTAAAAGACTACGGTAACAAAAGGAACTCTATTTTTTTTTCATCTAATTTATTCTTTGAATTTAAAAGACTGATTATATATATATATATATATATATAAGAATCTAAAAATTTACAATTGATTCTATATATAATAAGGTAGAACCTATTGGATTAAAATTTAGATTACTTGAACGGCATGTCATTGATTTTTCGTTACCGATCAACGACGTAAATGTCACTTACCACTTACCACGTACCATGTTGGCAGCCGCGTCACCTAAAATAAAATAAAGTTACTCGAATTTTTATAATTTAACTATTGATCAAAAAAACAATGAAAAAATATAAAAAAAAATGTGACTTTCACGAAATAACTTCAGTAACCCTATAGCAACCCTATAGAGTTACACAAAATCGCTTCATTTATCTCAACACATTTACACAAAAAAGTAAAACATCGAACATTTCATATAACCAAACATCGGCAAAGACACACGATAGAGACATATGGCAGAGATAGACGAAGAGATAGTGGACATTTGATTTGCGATGCGAAATGAGGTAAATTTGATTTCGAAGGTATAATGCAACATCCATCGGATGATAAGGTTTGAAAAGATTTCAATGAAATATTTTTCGAGTTCGCGTATGAAACGAGAAATGTTTATATTTGCCTGTGCACGGATGGTTTTAGTCCATATGGACAATCTGGAAATCAATCTGGAAGTTAAGTTTCCAGATGGATATGCATCGAACACTGTTCGGTGTGTGGATATTGTTGGTTCGAGGCTGATCGGGTTGAAAAGTCACGATTGTCACGTTTTCATGCAGCGACTCATTCCAATTGCATTTGCTGAGCTCTTACCACGGAATGTTCACGATATGCTATGCAAAATTAGCAATATTTTTCAGAGATATATGTTCAAGGAAGTTAAAAGGGATGACTTGGATTTAATGAAAAACAATATCTCTGAAGTATTATGTGCATTGGAAAAAGTTTTTCCGCCTTCATTCTTCGATGTCATGGAGCATTTGCCAATATATTTACCAGATGAGGCAATACTCGGTGCGCCAGTTCAATTCATATGAATATATCCTTTCGAAAAGTTTTTATTTCATTTAAAGAAAAAAGCAAAAAACAAAGCAGCGGTCGAAGAATCTATTGTCAAACAATACTTGCTGGAAGAAATCACATATTTCAGCACATTATACAGGATATTTGATGAAGAAGTACTTGGTACATATCCTCATCTAAATGCAAATGAACTCATAGACATGAAAGTTTAACATTATGGCTCATGGTTGAGAAACTACGTAAAGACTCATGTATACATCTATTAAAATTAATTATATTTACATAAAATATTACTTGTTTTTATTATACGTACATGTCAAATGTTCTGATGAAAGACTTCCTACGTGGTTAAAAAGATTTGGCTAATGGTCTTGCACGAAATGTCATGTGTTGGCCAATCTTGTTTACTCGCGGCTATACGTTCCACATGTACGAACACAGAAAACATAGAAGCACATACAATTATGGCGTTTGCATTAATAGTGAAATAGAGGGTGATAACTTCTACGGTATTTTGCACCAAATCATACAAGTGAAATATCTCAGTCTCGTTGGGTTGAAGGTGATGCTTTTTAAATGTCAGTGGTTCGACCCAACTGTTGGATGTGGAATACGAAAAAACCCGTTGAGAAGGAATTTACGTCAATTCGGCACGACAATATGGTAAGTATGATCCATTCATCACAATAGCTCAACCAGATCAAGTATGTTACATGCAATATCCAACAACATTGAAACGTCGAAGAGATGAATGGTGGGTCGTAGTAAAGATCAGGCCACGAGGGATCATAAGCTTTGATGATAAAGAAGATCCGTTGCAACCCGATCATCCATAGCCGATTCGTTTAATTGATACAGATCGCGATGAGATTCTTGTAAGAACTGACATAGACGGAAAATTCATACGCGATTATGAAGACGTTGAACCGGAAGATGCTAAAGATGCAAACAGCAATGAATTCAATGAGCAATCAAAGGAAGACTCGCCCATCGATGAATCTACTGAAGAATAAATGTAAATACACTAATGTGTATGATGTGTAATAAATGTTAATGATGTGTAATGTACATGACATATAATGTAGATGATGTGTAATTAAACAATCGAAATGTTAATACAATTAGGGATGTCAATTTCAAACCCGGTCCGAAACCCGACCCGAAAATTACGGGTTTGGGCCGAAAATTATAGGCTCGTTAACAATTAGGCCGGGTTCGGGCTTGGAAAAAATTGGCTCGCAAAATTCGGGTTGGGTCGGGCTTGGCCCGTGGGTTGCCCGAGCCCAAATATGTCCCGAAGCTGAAATCCTAATTGTAGTTGAGCTCTCTTTCCTCGGTCGATAGTCTCTCTCTCTCTCGATCTCGGACTCAGACCTAGTTGCTCATCGCCCGACCTCTCTCTCTAGGCTCCACCGCCGTTGTCCTCCTCCCCCTCCGTCAAGTAAAAGAAGAACGAAACTTCCATGTAGACAATTTGGATTCGGAATGGAAAACATCCTAAACAAATATTCGACTTTGAGCAAAGATTCTTGGAGAAACCAATCTGAAATCGGAACTTAATATAAACCCAGAAGATTTTGAAACGTTAACAAACTACTTTACATTAAAGCTTATTGAACAAGCTTTTTGTGTTTTACCAATTTTGCTAATCGAAGAAGGACAATGTATCAGAAGAACATAACCCACTGGTAGATGAACCCAAAAAGCCTGTCGCCAGAAATTAGCCGGAATCTTCACTGGTGGCGGCATTGGGAACATAAACTTTTCGAAATCGAAAATGCCCAGTTGGTTTCTATCGTTGATATCATGTTTCAGAGTAGATTCCGCCTTCGTGAAGCCGTTGTTACTCAGAAATTCCAGCACTGCTTCCACATCTTCCGCAACCACCACCATGGCCGTGATGAGAGATCAAACCACGAGAAAAGAGAGAGGTGAATTCATTTGAATCGAGTAATAGCTTTCGCATGCTTTGTCGGTTTCTCTGTTTAAACGTCTGCATTCTCTCTCTCTCTCAACTGTAATTTCTCTCTCTAGTTTTGTTTCTTCTTCTGCTTCGCCAATTTATGGATTTGTATGGAATAGTTTTTAATCTTTGTTGATGTGTGTTTTAGATTATTAGACTTCTACTGATTTGTTTAGCGTTTTCGGACTTTGCTGATGGCAATTTTGGATTCGTATGGATTAATTTAGCGTTTTAGACTTATTTAAATTTTTTATTTTTTATCTCTTTAGACTCGAGGCCCGGCCCGAGCCCACCCAAAACCCGTTGGGCCGGGTTTCGGGCCGAAGCCGAACATTCTAGACCCGATCACATTCGGGCCGGACCAACCCGACCTGCAAAAATTCGGGCTTTTTTCGGGCTCGGGCGGGGTTCGGACCGACCTGGCCCGTATCGCACCCCTAAATACAATCGAAAAGTTTATATAAACGATGTTTAATGTATTAGAAATTAGAATTTTCTAATACTAACGGGCATCCTTTGGAAATATTAACGGATGCCCGTTGGAAATTTTTGTATATAAACCGTTGAACAGTTTCATTTTCAACACAAATCAAAACCTCAAAGTCCTCTCAAACTTTACATTTTACACACAAAAAAATTCACAAACACTAGAAAAAAAATGAGGGCTAGACGATTTATAGGATCGGGAGGAATGTTGGCTAGTTATGCGGGAACTCCTCCCCCACCTCCACCACCACCATATCGTGCTCCTTCACCAATATTGGCACTGCCAATATTTGATGAAGATGATGATATGGTAGATATCTATTCTTTGATCGATGATTTTGATGGGCGTTCTAACATTCCGATTATCGATCCCGACTGTTCTGTTGGGACGTTATGGTAAAAAAAATTATTATTTGCATTTATATTATTGTAAGTTATAAATAATATCTAACTTTTTAATTTTATATTGAAGGTTTGGCGTGCATGATGTGATCAAACACACGAACATGACCAATTATATTATTCCTCGCAAGTTACACCAGAAGTCGTGCGCCAGCGATGGTGGCGCACTTTTATCGTAAGTTTTAAATTACATTTCATTTAAAATTATTAGTTATATATATGTGTGTTATAAAACTAACAATTTATAAATTATTTTGCAGCGTGCATACAGATGGCGGAGAAAGGATACAATGCATATCTATGCACCATGGGTGTGTGACATGCAGGCTCAGATGCGCCTTATGATGAACAACGCGAAGCGCAACTACTACACCAAAAATCGCAAATCGACATGGGCAATGGAAGAGGTCTTCAATCAAATAATTCAGCATTGGGAATCCACAGACTTCAAGGCTAAGAGCGAGAAGGCCAAAAAATATTGGTACGGCGAGCAGGTTCCCGGAGATGGGCTGCATCGCCATACTTCGGTATCAAAATCATTCCGGAAGAGAATATACAAATTGGTAAAATTTATTATTATTTAAATTTTTTGTTTTTTAATATATATCTAATTAAGTTTATTTTATATTACAAATGCAACGGATAGGAAGAGAACCGACTCTTCTTGAGCTGGTATTGGAAACCCACGCCAAGAAGAAGCCGGTCGTCGGGGAAGAGGTCGACGAACCCGAACTCGTCGATCCTCGAGCGGAGAGAACCGTGAGAGCTGTGACGGAGAAGATTACACAACAGTAACAAGCTTGCGGTTGGACTACCGACGAGCTGAGTTATTTACAAAAGGACAAAATTTATTTAGAGCTAAAAACTGTTTCTTTTATTTTTTGATTATTAATAAAATATTTTTAAAAATCTAACTCTAATTTTATTTGTCTTGTAGTCGGTGAAACCTTATAAGGGGCGTCTATACGGTCTCGGGACGCTTCAAAAAGATATCGTCGAGTACGCCACGCCGGTACCTCTCATAGTCCAAGAGAGTTTCACACAACAACGGCGGATCGAGGATCTCGAATCACAACTTCGAGAAACTCAAGCCAAAGTGCAGCACTTGGAGAGTGTCATCGAGTTGTTGTCTAGCCAGGTGAGGGGATCAACGCTGCGGCAAGAATCGGGTCCCGATTCGGATGCAACAATGTCTAGAGGTGGTGGCGATCAGGGAGATGATATCGAGCCAGCCGAACTAAATGAAATGTAATAGGATTAGTTTTAGTTTTAATAGTTTTTGTAAACAATTTTAATATTTAAATTAAAAACTTTTTTTAAAAAAAAGATATTTGTTATATTTTATTTTTTTATTTTTTAACCAACATTTCAACGGATGCCCGTTGCAATTTATAACGGGCATCCGTTGGCAACTTTTCCCGCCAAATGGTAATGGACGTCCGTTGCCCTTTCCTGCCAATTTGCAACGGACGTCCGTTGCTCTTTCCCGCCAGTTTCCAACAGATGTCCGTTGGAAATTTTAAATCTTGCTCATTTTTTCTCGCCTGTATGGCAACGAACGTCCGTTAAAATATTTTAACGGACGTACATTACCAAATTTCAACGGACGTTCGTTACACAATTTCAACGGGCTTATCCGTTGACCGTCCGGTAAAATTTTGCAGCGGATATTATCCGTTGCAACGCTGTTGCGAATTACAACGGATCTCGATTTGCAACGCGTTTCCCAATGACGGTGGATCCGTTGTCATCTGTTGGAAAACGCATTTTCCAACGAAATTAAGGTGTTTTCCAACGGATTTGTCCGTTGGAAAACGCCTGTTTTTTTGTAGTGAAAATTTTGTGCACAATCATGTGCCTAATGACCATGCAAAACTGTTATCGATGAGGCATATCACAATAATGTTATCAGATATAACCAACTTATGCGGCAAGGGAAATGAAGTGTGAAATAAAGGCGTGGTAGAATCTGATTGTCCCAGTGTTAAAATGTTTTATGACACGGTGAATTGCATTTGGTATGGTAATGGAAATTCAGAATTTCCAGTTTCGTAAACTTTGAGATTATGAGTGTGAGTTTCGTAGATCCAATCCCAATATTTCGATAGAGTTTGAAATTCTTGGTCACGGGGAAGAACTGCTTGACAAATTTTATGTATATTTTGATGTATTACGTCTGAGTTGAAAGAAATTTTGCCATCCCGTTATTATATTGGATGAGTGTTTTCAAAATAGAACTTCAAATGAGAGTTGTCGGCAGATATTGGTAAAGATGTTGATAATTGTATATACTCTATCGTATGGGTTGTAGTCCGTGTTGAAAACAATCACACTTGTGCTTGTTTTATACGAAAATTAAAGATAAAGTTAACCCTTAGAGATGGATCCATCGATGAAAGGTTCAGGAGTGTCTTCAAAAGAAGACTCATTTGACTCAACATCATAGACAAATGACTTGTCAACGATTTCAACAAGTTGTACATAATTCAATAGATTGCAAAAATGAAGTGATTTTAGTTTATGGACCAAATAGAAATTGGGTTAACCTCAGACAATCGAGGTTAATAATTGGTTGTTTATGCATAAATCAAGATGTTCTGATTGTGTTCTATTTTATGGTAGTGGCTTTCACGCCAATCAAAATCAAAACAAGCTTCATCAAGTCAATTTGTGTAGACTGGTATTGCTTTAGGTCATGAAACTCGATCACTACACCATCCCAACCACAATCACCACCTTCATCACAATCATTAAAATCAAGCCATACTAACCCTCACCCTCGTAAAAAAAACTTGCATGGGAGCCTCTTGACGTGTTGAACTATCAGAAAGTGGTTCACAATCATTTGTAACGCCTTATACGGGTATATATAATTCTAGATTCTTTGTTGGAATTCTGATGTTTAGACATTCTTTTTGTTGAACCATTGTATTTTGTTTGTCGATAGGAGCATGGGATAACTATATTTTGATTTTATGGGATTTTTTGTGAAAACATGTTTCTGTCTTCATCTTATACGTGTCTCGGTCTTCATAACAATACCTTTATATAACATTATCATGTCTTTACATAACAATAATTTTGTATGTTAAATATGCAAGAATACATTGTAGTATAACAATACAAATAACAATTGCACTGCGGTTTCTACTAAGTTGTGACCTTAGGTTTTGATTTTCTCCATATCCTATTGCAGCTTGTTTAACTCATGTTCATACCTTCCATCTTTTTTATTATAGCTTCATCAATCCACTTAAAAATATGAGATTAATTTTTTCACTAACAACATGAATTGAATTCGATACTATTAAATTTACATAAGTGAAATTTACATTTTTAATATTTACTTCTTGTTTTGCACATCGGAAAAAAACGTACTAAAATTATTTTGCGTTCTTGAATTCCATATCGATATAATATATCCACATTTATATTATTGTGGTATACTTCTCCACTTATTAAACTATTTTTGTTGTAATTTTCTATTAGAACAAATTACTAATCTTCACAAAAAAAAAATTAAGTGGTTAATGAGGATACAAACATCATTGCTCATTTCTTTAGTATGAACCGTAAATTGAAACAATATATATAGATAGAAACCAAAATCGAACCCCAAAAACAAACTTCCTAACTTTAGATAAAACCCTTTCACCAAATCATTTCATTGAATCGATTTATCTCTCTAAATATGGAAAACCACTTTCACCGCCACCGATGAACACTTTTCCCTCCTTTGATTAGCCACCACCTACAATGAAACCACTTGTCGTCGACGACCAATGAACTTGTTGTTGACAGCTAAAAAACCTCTCGTTGTCATGTATTTTGCATTTGCTTTTGTTTATTTGGAATGAATTATGTTCGAATTCATGACTACATTTTAAAATCAGTTATTTTAAAAAAACATTTTCTATATGTTAAATTATAAAAAATCAACTAATTTCTTATTTTTCGTATTCAAATTCAAGTTTGTGCATTGCTACGTAGCATATAGCATATGAATTATAATGTAAAAAACATATATACATAATTATGCCACAATTATACAAATAAAAAGGTTAAAATGAAAATTTTTCTATATGAATTAGTTGTCGAATTTTATATGTTTTAAGTGAGGAAGTGAAGAAGAGAAAGCAAAGGCACATAGAAAACGGCTAAGTCTCTGCATAGGCCAAACAAGACGGGGACCAGCCAGGGAGTGGTCCCTTTCTCTTTTGCTTTTGATATTTTTTTATTAATTCTGATAACTTGGACCACATTCTTCTTTCTTTGTTTTTGTTTTATTTTTAATTATATATTAAATCATTTATGAATTTTCGCTTTTCTGAAAAGAAGAGACGTTACACTATCCACGCCCTGGTTTCTTTTTATTTTATCTCCCTCCCAATTATATATTTCATATCATAAATATTGATTTAATAAAAATATCCGACTAATTTATTTTACCTAGATATGTATTATATATGATATAAAATATCTTAGTTTAATAATAAAATTCAACAATTCTTTTAGTTTACAGGTTTATAGGTTTTATGACAAAAAAAATTATATTAAAAAAATTTAAATATTTTCCAAACTAATAGTATTCAATGAAAATATATAAAGAATAAGAATTTAGAATTTTTATTTTAAATTTTGGAGACATTCCTAATTTTCGAAAAGAAATGATAAGATTACCGGTTCGTTTATCTTCATCCGGTGTGGGGCAACCCCATGTGAGTGAAGATTAGCCAAATGACACGTGGCAAAATATTAGTTGGTGATAGGGTCCCACGTATGTTGCAGTGTTGTCGACAGTTACCCCATCTTGTTTTTGTCGGGCCGGCAGCGCACTTATCGATGGCTTTTTAATTAATACAAAAAACGAATTTATCTTTGGTAAAAAATCCCTATTTCTTCCTTATCAAATTTTATTATATAGTTGAAATTTATCAATTTTTATTGATAAACTATATTATATAGTTGAAATTTTTATCAATTTTTATTATATAATTGAAATTTATATGTCATGTATGGATCATCATAAATCCCTATTTCTTCATTATATAGTTGAAATTTATCAATTTTTATTGATAAACTATATTATATAGTTGAAAATTTTATTAATTTTTATTATATAGTTGAAATTTATATGTCATATATGGATCATCATATCATATAAAAAATTGATGTAAGACGATAATTGATGATAATTATATATTTTATATCTCATTTTACGAGAAAAATAATTAATATATTTGAATTTTATTATAAATATCTAAATAGTTATTATAGTTTAATAGCAAGATCAAGAAAACCAAATTTTGATATAATCATCTAATAAATTATTAGGCTAAAGAAAGATACGTAGATAATATAAATTATGTAGAAAAATAATAACAAACATTTTAAAATAAAATATATTATCTTTTTATATATAAACTTTTACAAATTCATATATTTTCATGTTGTCACCTCGATAACTATGTTACGATTTTTAAACTTCCGTAATTTTCATAATATTATATTAGATTTTTAATGTCATGTAACTACGGTTTAGATAAGATGAAATTAAAGTAAAATAATAGAATCTAATCGAGGAAGAATAAACATGTCGCCTGAACCTTAGCCGATCCGCCGTCGATCTGCCGCGCCATCATCAAAACACGACCATATCTACATCGTTGACCCGCCGAAAGAAAACTATAATCATTAACGGTGAAGATTCTGATAATGAACCACCACTTACTGTGGTTTCTGAGAAATCAAGGATGATTGTGGTGGATTCCGATATTTAATCGAATAAAAAAATATTGTTGAAGTGGAACGCTGCGAGAATAATATTTGCATATATATATATAAATTTGAAAAGAATATTTAAATATAAAAGTATCAAAATTTTGAATGAAATATTTGAAAAGAATTTATTGATTTAGGATAATATTTATCTAATGAAATTGATATATAAAACAATTGATCCGGTATAAATGTGATTTTGACTCGGTTTAGACTTAATTGAAACCAAAATTTAGGTCTAATTTTGATCCGATTGATACTTTATTTTGACCAAAATTTGAAACCAATTTTGAGCCGATTTAGATTCAATTTTAACAAAATTTTGGATCCGATTTTAATTTTACCCAATTAAAATCAAATTCAATATGAAATTTTAACCAAATTAAAATTTAATTTAAACAAAAACCGATTTTTATCGGTTTTTCAATTTTGACCTAAATTTAGTCTAATTTTGACTCGGATTGAATGCAATTTTGAGATAATTTCAATGCAATTTTGAGTGATTCGAGTTTTAATAGAGTCAAAATCAAAATTATAACGACATTGCAATAAAAATTACATTCAATTTTGTTTTTTACCCGATTAAAACCCAAATCAATATGAAATTTGAACTGAACTAAACCAAAATTAAACAAAAAAAAAACTTTTCCTTTTATTCGAAATAGAACCAAATTTCTCCCAATTATGACTCGAATTTCGGTGTAATTTTGAGTGATTCAGTTTTAAATCGGGTAAAATAAAAACCGAGTCAAATTTGTACCGAATTCGGATCAAAATTGCATCCAATCTTGATCAGATTTTTATTTTCAATCGATTAAAACCCGAATCACTCAAAGTTGCACCAAATTAGGTCAAAATTTCACTCAATTAGAGTCAAAATTATACCAATTTCGAATTAAAAATCTAACAAACCGACAAGAACAGAGGTTTTTTAAATTTTGTTGAAATTCATATTGATTCGGATTTTAATTGAATAAAAATCAAAATTGGATCAAAATTGTACCAAATTTCTTGTCAAAATTATACTAATTTCAGGTTAAAAATCGAACAATCCGATAAAACCGATTTTTATTTAAATTTTGGTTTAATTTTGTTGAATTTCATATTAATTCGGATTTTAATTAGATGAAAATCAAAATTTGATCAAAATTCTATCTAATTCAAGTTAAACTTATATCAATTTAGGGGTAAAAATTGAACAAACCTATAAAAATCAATTTTTATTTAAATTTCAGTGTAATCAAATTTTATATTGATTCAAGTTTTAGCTAGATCCAAACTATATAAAAAATGATTTTAAACTAGATCAAATTTAGATTTAAATTATGGTCAAAATTAAATCTAAATTGGTTTAAATTGAACATGCACGAGCTGAAGAAAGTTATCAATCGAATTGCAAAAGATGAATGAAAAATAAAATTACAGCTAAAATATAAAAGAAGAATAAAATGAATGCAAAATATGAGAGATAAATAGCCAAAATTGGCAACTCGGAGGAGAAATAGATGTTTTACACTAATAACAATTAAAAAAGATTAATGAGACTCCCCCTACCAGAAGACGTACCAATGAACACATAAATACCATACTAAACAAACAAATTACTAAAACTAATCAAATAAACAAAGAGTAAAGACGAAAATTACATAAAAAGAGGAAAGAAATAAGACCCATTATCATCTCATACACACAAAAGAACAACAAATAGGATAAGGACAAATCTTGAGTTCTTTTTTTTCACAGTTTCAATTGGTCGGGTTGCTGCGGAAAGACCCCAAGGCCTTAATGGCTGCAGCCCTCAAGATGTATTGGTGGTATGCTGCTGCTGCCAAAGCTCCAACAAATGGTCCCACCCAGAAAATCCACTGCATTTTATCATTTTAAACCAAACCCCTCATCAAGTTAATCACTTGGAAATGATTTTTACATCAATTATAACATTTCACCAGACTAGGTTAACCTAATGAATCATCACTTACATGATCATCCCAAGCTTTCTCGTTGTTGTAAATCACTGCAGCACCAAAGCTCCTCGCAGGGTTGATACCAGTTCCAGTTATGGGGATGGTAGCCAAATGCACCATGAATACAGCAAACCCAATTGGAAGAGGAGCCAATACCTTCACAAAGTTCAAATCTTTCTCAGAAATTACACAAACCCACTTCAGCTCATCTATCAAATGGATTTAAAGATCATTCAAAACAACCCACAACAAATGGCATCTCTTGTTCACAAAGGTAAATATATTCTGTGGGTTCTTTGAATTCTCTTTTTTCTTTTTAATAGTTATTGTTGACAATTTCAATTCTTTATAAGAGGATGTGTATACATACAGGGATGTGGGAGTCACGGGCGCTTCTCTTGGGATCGGTGGCGGAGAAGACGGTGTAGACGAGGACGAAGGTGCCGATGATCTCAGCGCCGAGGGCGGTGCCAGTATTGTAACCGTCTGCGACGGTGTTGGCTCCGCCGCCGAGACGGTTGTAAGGGTTCTTCATGAAGGCCTTAACGAGACCCACACCGCAAATGGCTCCGAGGCACTGAGCCACCATATAAGCAACTGCTCTCACAAGGGATACCTTACGAGCCAGGAACAGACCAAATGTCACCGCGGGGTTGATGTGGCCACCTGCATGAATACCAAACATCAAGTTTTCTTACATCTTTGATAGTTTTCTTCTAAGGGATATCATTGGAGCTTGGATTGGGTTCACCACTAGGCTGAAAAAAGAGTGAGGTTTCTTACCAGAGATACCGGCGGTGCAGTAAACAAGGATGAAGATCATGCCACCAAAGGCCCATGCGATACCGAGCAAGCCGACGCCATCGCAAGGTCCGGTCTGTTTCTTGTGGCCGATGACGGTGGCGACGGTGACGTAAAGGAAGAGTAGAGTGGCTATAAACTCTGCGATAAGAGCTCTGTAGAAGGACCAAAGCTTAAGCTCAGCCATGTCGAGAAGCGGAGCAGGTGGAGGATCCACATAGTCCTTTCCATGGTGGTGGCTCTGTCCTTCCTCGCTTACTTCCTTCGACATCTTCTCTTCTCTCTCTAAAACTAGGGTTTCTCTCTCTAACTCAGAAAGATTACAGAATCCACTGCTTGGATCAATGCGTGGTGTGTTGTAACGACAGTTGCTGCGCTCTGCATTTAAAAGGGAGAAGGAACCACCTCCTCATAGTGCATGGATAAAGCCAAGGGCATTTTCGTATTTCCACACTTTTTTGTTTAATAATTAATTGCATGTTTTACATAAATTGTACACTTTTCGGGAATTTAAATTCGAAGTACATTATATATGATCACATTATAACAGTAATTAGCGTTTTACCGAAGTTAGCATAATTATAAGTAATTATTACACGGATATACAAATTATCATTTTGGTGTCCAGTAACTGTACTAATTTCGAATAATTTAGCATATAGCTATTGTTATATTATAATATTATTTATATATCGAGCAAATTTGTATGCTCCTTCATTGGTGTGATTCCAGGCTGGCATTTATAAAGACATCGCCATTTTAGGAATAGTATATGAATATTTTGTTCGCTCCGATATTATCATGGTTAAGAATAATATATTATATGGAATAATTAAAAATTTCACATAAAACTGTTATGATAATGATAAGTTATCCCACATCGATTAGTATATGGACAATCTTAAACTCTTGAACTAGTTTTTGAGATTAGTTAGGCCCAACCCATATTTGATATGGTATCAGAGTTCGGTTCATCCCGATTTGAATATACCGATGTTGGGCCCCCGATTGCGATGTCCACGCTCCAGGACCGAGCCTGGGCTTGAGGGGGAGTGTTATGATAAGTTGTCCCACATCGGTTAGGACATGAACCTTAGAACTTGTATATGTGGTGTTGGACAATCCTGAACTCTTGAGTTAGCTTTTGAGATTAGTTAGGCCCAACCCATATTTAACAAAAACACTGGATAAAATATATTTATATAACCCTAAACTTTTGAAAACTTTTAAAATTGTTAGATTTAAATTCATATTTGATATGATATGAGAATTTAATTCATTCTGATTTGGATATATTGATGTAGGACTTCCGATTACGATGTTCACGTCAGGATCGAATCTAAATATGAAGAAGAATGTTATGATAAATTGCTCTATATCGGCTATGATATAAATTTTAACATTAAAAAACCCTAAACTCTTAAATTAATTTTTAGAATTATTTAGATCTAAATATTTGACAGTATAAAGAATACGAAAATTATCTCTAATTACTAATTTTTTTTTATAAAAGTTAATAAATCTCTTTAAGTTATATGAATTGAATAAATTATGGATTATAAAGAGATTTCAAATGAAATTAATTGATAAAAAACACATTTTAAAACGAGTTAAAATTTTAACTTCAAAGTTATAAGAAATATAAAAATTCT
Organism: Gynandropsis gynandra; assembly: GCA_036759665.1. NCBI lineage: Eukaryota > Viridiplantae > Streptophyta > Magnoliopsida > Brassicales > Cleomaceae > Gynandropsis > Gynandropsis gynandra. The sequence continues at coordinate 4,649,507 of CM071874.1, read as the reverse complement.
GAACAAATTAATTAATATCAAATAATTTTGCATTAGAAACACATATAAAAATTAAATAAAATTTGTAAATCCATTTTTTATTTAATAATAAATTTTCATCTTTTTATTATTTGGAAATTTAAATGGTTGAAAATTTTAAAAATTGATTTTCACGCACTCAACTCTAATAAATGTATAGTATACATACAAAATAAATAAAATAGTAAAGGAAAGTGAAGGAAGCATGGTGGGGCCAGGTGTTACAGCGAGGCCATGTGAAGGTGATAATCATATAAGGTGTGGTAATTATGATTTTTCTTCGTCAGCCTGTCATCCTCTTTCTCTCCAACGGTTATATCTTTGATTTTTTCTTAAACTAGATAGGATCCGTTTGAGGCGCAGTTGATCATATTATTTATCATATCATAATAATTAAATTATATCAAATGTTATCAATTTGAACAATATAACATGAATATTATCTTATATAAAATTGAATAATAGTAAATAATTTTGAAAAATATAATAAAAAAAATATTTTATATAATCAATGAAGAGTTGTAATTCATAGATCAGTATATAAAATAATTCATATAGTCTATCCATGTTAGGTATAAGGAATAAATCACATATATATCGTTTTGAAAAAAATATATGTAAGAAGAGATAATTGAAACTTGATTGTTCATATTTTTTATCAAAAATATGTTTGTAACGTTTTTCTAATAAGTCTTTGCGATTAAAACTTCATTGTGCATAATTTTTATTAAAAATATGTTTGTATTGTAACGTTTTTCTAATAGTCATTGCGATAAAAAAATAGGTTTAAGATTGATTTTATAGTGTAAAATAACCAGAAACATAAGAAAAGTAAAAAAAAAAAGTTTAGCCACAACATTATATGTGAAATATATAATTGTATATACTGATGTATAATATTTGTTATGTTTTGTATAATTAATGTTAGTAAATACTGTATTACATCAATGATAAACACAATTTGTTTCCTACACTCTCGTTCTACTTGAAATCATGTCGTTATAATGAGATCTATTTAATAATTTATTAATATATAGATACGTAGACACCTAATATACTATATTTGAATAAGGGTTTAAGTGAAAATGCAATATAAAATTTTTTTGGACTTTGGATATTTGGTATGCGAGTGAATATTTATCATTTGTATACGATTAAATATTTGCATTTTAAATTATTTTAATATATATATATTATGTTGGATAAAAATTTTAAATAAATTAAAAGATACTAACATGAAAATGGAAAAAAATTGTGTTTTTCTTCAACGTTGAGATGTTATCAACATTGGCACAATAATCATCTTGATTTACAATTTAAAAAAAAAAAGAAAAACAAAGTAACAGGTTTCGAAAATTTTCTTATAATATTATATTAGTTTCACCAACGACACGCACTACTTTCTACTCCATCCTTGTCTAACTCAAGCCTCGACTATCTAGCTCAATAGCCATCAACTTCGGTCAATAGCCATTGACTTTGGCTTTGTCTTTGCATTCACTCTATTTGTATAACCTGTTTCATCTCTCTAGACCTTATTAGCAGCAAAGATTTTAAATAAAACCCAATTCAAATTAAATTTGAAATTACCATCTACAAAAATCATAAGAACAACAAATTCATACTATACATGATCCTTTACCAAGAGCTAAAAGGATACATATAAGGCTGCATCGGTTAAGAGATGCAATACACAACTGCTACAACTCAAGCACATATAAGTCTCGGCCTACTGTCAAACTTCAATGTATTGTGAGTTTCTTCCATACTGTTTGCAGCCGGAGTAACTGTACATATGAGATGTACAATTATGGGATATAAAACACAGAAGTTACTGTTGTTTGCGGCTTTTAAAGTCAATGTGCATCCAAACATAGCCAACATAAAAAAAACAAATGTAGCTTTTGATATTATGTTGGAGAGCATCACAATCGATCAACATTGAGAAAACAAAATAAGGTATATTTTTTTCAGTCAAACCACATGTATCATCATACATAGAGAATCATACTGACACATTCTAGCAAGAAAGAGACAACATGAGAGAGCTGACTGAAGAAGAGGACTGAGCTTAATCAACCAAGAGAAAAGAAAGACCCCTTACAAGCTGAGAAAAAATAACTCCATCATATTCATCTCCATAACCACATTTCATCAAATGTAATGCCACCCTGCAACAGCCTTAATGCCATGAGGACTAACGGATTTTAATTGACAAAGCACCAACAAAGCTGCAACAATGGAAAACAATAGACAATAGACATGATGAAAAACAAAGCATTAAGAGGGTATGTTAAAGATTCCTCTTTCATATACTGTTAGATTGTCGAGCGCTGAGTATGTATGTCCTTTATGCGGGTGCAATCCATACGTAACTGCAGATCCACTTGCAGAAAAAGTAATCAATCAATCTGAATGAAGAAACTTGGAAGTACCACAATCAATCTAAACAAGGAGATGATGAGACAACAAAAAGGACAAATAAGTTCTCTTGAATTAGTTCATTCAAGAGATGAGTAGATAACAAAAAAGGAAGAATTAGAATACAATGACACAACCAACATAGAAACGTGTGTACACCGACAAAATCTATGCACAACAACATTATATCATCGGTAGTTCCTTGTTTTGATAAAGAAATACATGTAATATGCCCATGAATCTAATTTTTTATACATCTATAACGTAAGTTAGATTGTTAATTCCGTGAATGAAGCCTCCTAGGTCGATAAGAGTTCTAGGGAAGGGGCCACATTCTCTTTTACGGATCTACGATTGCAGGTTGGCTTCCATTATGAGGTGCTAGGATTTGGTTATTGTGGCTCTCCGACAATCCGCAAGATCAAGTGTAATAGGTGAGTGAGACATTTAAACAAACACTTGGTGTGCCAATTTTGCATTAATTATTCTGAAGGACGAATTTTCAAATGAATCAGATGGAATTTTAAAGGGAATCAGAAGCTTACCGCCGCTTGATAAGAAATTCGAGAGAGCACCGAAGAAACGATGCCAGATTCATCTCCAACCATTCTGAGGATGGAATGGCGTCCTAAGCATATTGGCAACATGTCTGAAGCCCAGTGGGTCCTTGGTCGATACAAACTCCTCGCTTCCTGTAAGAGTGATTATTGGATGAAATTGTGGTGATTCTCCGTCAAAAATTTCGGTTCTCTTTGCAAGTCCAAAGTTGGCGAACTTCGTTGCTGTTAGGATAATCCCTAAAACCTGCCAATTGAAAGCAAAATCGTAAATCTAACTACAAATAAAAACAATCTAACTACAAATAATAGGATAATCCCTACAACCTTCGTAGCCTTGGTGGAATGTATCTCCTAGATCGTGGGTATTAAATTGGGTTTAATGAGATCGTGGGAAAGTAAATAATAAGAGAGTAAATGAGGCTTTTCATTTTTATTTATTCAGGTTAATTTTTAATGCTGAGGTTAATAGGAGAGTTATTTTTATTTATTAAATTGTTAATAAATTACGTAGCTTAATTTTTGCAGAAATTATCAATAAATTTATTTATTAAATTGCTCATAAAGAAAATTATATATATTAAGACTTGCTGAGATGGTTTCATGAGAAACCACCTTTTGCAAGAATTTTTATATATATAACTAGAAAATCAATCCGTGAGATGCGCGGGATATATACAAATTAAATTTATGTTGTTGTATGTATTTTATAAATAAATTTATTTTTTCAAAATTAGAAACGGAATTTGAAAAACCATGTTTGAAACAAAAGTTAAGCTATTTTTTATATGTAAACGGATGAAAATAATAATGTATACAAAGGTAAATGTGTTTTTGGTTTTCGTTTAGAATGAAATTCGTTTGTTTAGGGCTTCTGCATTGACTTAAAAAAAAGAATATTGGCATAAAAAGTATTGTGAATAGTAGACAAACGTTTGAATACTGGAAACGATGGGAGATTATATAAACTAAGACTTACAAATGATTTTTTTATGTTAATGTAAATACATGACATGATTCAAATCAAACCAATTTGATCTCGAATATCTCAAATAAATTATGATTTCCAAATAAATTATTATTTGCTTGACTAAAATATAATTTAAACGAAATGAATCAATGGAAATAAAAATTTATTTCCTTTAATATTGTCCAAATAAATTATTATTTCAGGATAACAATTATTTAATAAGAATGATTTATAATATATTTTTTTCCAAGACATTCATACATTATGAAATATTTTAACAGAATCATATATGAAAAAGTAAAATTTATTATTAGTGTTTATATGGATTTTTAGAATAATTCATATTTCAAAAAATTGGGATGGTTTGATTCAGCGAGATTAGAATTGAGAATTATTAAAATCTTCAATTATTATTTACAGATAACAATTATTTAATAAAATGATTTATAATATAAAATTTTTTAATACATTCATACACTAAGAAATATTTATAATTTAAGTTTTATCGAATATTCTTTAATATGATTATACGTGAAATATATAAATTATGAATAGATATTAAAATATTTGTTAATATTCTATCATTATACCTATTATGATATACCATGAGTCATAAACATCGTCGATCTATCAATTAACATTTATATAACGATATCATACTCTGATCAAATGTCAAGCAACCTGATATCATCACCACCGCCTAATCCCAAATCGCTCAATTTAGCATCCTCAAGCTCCTCAATCTCCATAGTTGAGAATGGATGAATCTCTAATGCCATATTTGATTGAAGCTATGTTCCGATGGCCACTGTCATTGCAAGAATAATAATGGGTTCTGTTAGAAAACAATGGAATAAAATTATTAAGGCTGGAACACAAACTTTAACAACTCTAAGGTTTCATACAATAAAAATAACATGAAGATATATATTTTGGCAATGCGTTCAGCGATATAAGAGTCACATATCTCCACAACAGCAATAACCAGCTCGATCAATCAAAAGAAAAAAGGCAAAAACTATATTATCACTCACCAATATGCTATCGTAAAACCATTAGAAACATCGTAGAGAATAATCTTGTTGAGATTCCATGTTTCTCCGATGGCCAATGTCATTGCAAGAATGATAATGGATTCTGTTAAAAACAATGGAAGAAGATTATTATGAAGATATGCATTTGTTCCAGCTCCACTGGCATCTTAAAAGGCAGCCATGTCCATTGGCAGCTCCATAAGATTACCGCATTCATTGTTATCTCCATTGTGTATAAATGCTACCAAAATTCTACCAAAGAAAGAATAAAAGATAACAATTTCATAATCCTTGTAAAAAGCCTTTTGAGGGATCTATAATGGAGCATCAACTATGGTGGAGAAAGACAAATAACTAATTAGGAGAAACGAATTCCGGGCAACATACTCAACTGTAGTAGAATTCTTATCAACCATGGCAGTAACAATCCCACAGAAAATTAAAACCAGAAGTCCCCCAGAAACATCATAACTAAACCCAATAAATGGATCGGAGGAGAAAAAGTCGCAATGATCATAGATTATCTCTCATAACCAAAATATCATGCAATACCCAGACCATACCGATCCCTCAAACCTGAAAGTTACCCAAACCTACACAAATATAGGATTCACGGGAACAATCTCACCAAATGCAATGTACTCCAAAACCATATTGTACCAATCAAAGCACAATATTGGGGTCAACATGCATTATTTAGCACCTATGCAAAGGAAGAAATAAAAATAAACATGAATTTAGCTAACATAACCAAAATGCAGAAGAAAATCAGCAAACCTAGAAGCAAAACCTCATAAAAGAATACCATAGAAATTGAAACCTAATTGCGATACTTAATACCCAAAAGAAAATCTGTTGGAAAGGTATGATTTTTGGGTTCAAACAGAGCACTCACAACAAATTTAGAGTCATACCTTTAAAATCCCAAAAGAAAAAATATGATGAATTCGAGCGTTCCATCTTGTTGTTGTAGCAGTGAGTCATCGCATCGTCCTGGCTTCTCCACCGTAATTTCGTCGTTGTCACCGTCGAATTCGTTGCTGAGGAAGACGATTTGCTCTTCTCAAGGTGTTGCTTCACTACCTTGAGTCCCGCCGGAATTTTAGTGTCGATGCTCCTCGGTAGCTTCCGGATCTTCCTGGTGCTTCAGTCCCTCTGTGCTTCCATAGGTTTTTCTTCACTACCTTGAGCCCCGCCGGAATTTTGATGTTGATGCTCCCCGGCGGCTTCCGGATCTTCGCTGGTGCCTCTGACCTCTCCGCTTCAGAGGAAAGTTAACCACGCATCTGCCATGTTCCTGAAACAAAAGCAAAGGAAACGTAATCAATACCTTTGCGAGATGGAGAGAGAGAGGGGGCAAAAATCCGGTGGTAGAGAGATTGACGAAGAGACAAGAGCACTCAGTGGATGAAGATTAAATTTGGTCGGTTAAAAGTAAGAGAAGATTATGAAGATGAATAGATTTTTTTCATACGTGATTGGAAGCATTAAATAGGATTAAAGAAGATTAAAGTGCAATTTTTTTTTGTTTTTAATTAAATTTAATTTAATTTATAATTAAAATTAAAATTTGTTGTTGACCTTTTGCAACAACTTTTATATATATGATTTCTTTTTTTATAGTTATTTCAAAAATATTTAGTTTTTTCTTCATTATGTATATATTTGTTGTTAATAAAATTAAAATTATAAAAATATAAAATAATGATATGGAAGCTGAAGGATTTTTTTGGGTATTCATTGGAATAATTTATGAAAAACAATTGAATTAAAAATAAAAAATTGAAAAAAGATGTGGCGGTGTGAAAAGAGATAAAAAATATTACAATAGTATTTTTGAACAAATATATATCCAATATATGATATATATTACTATATATTAAATAAATATATATGATTGAATTTAAATTAATTTAATTTAATTTAATTTAATTTTTTTAAACATGACGTTTCATTTATAACATTCTCCTTTTACATATAATTTATAATTTATTGTTAATAAGGTAATATATATATATATAAATGTAAAATTATTTTATAATTTATATTTATAAATTAATATAAATTAATTAATTATTTAATATTTTTATTACATAAGTTATTAATTAATTTATAAATACAAAATTAAATTATAATTAATATTTATAAATTAATAATGTTGTTTAAAGTTTAATTATAGAATTAAAAATAATAGATGTCTTTTATATTTATTTGAAAATTTAATGCCATCATAAAATAAATATTTCTATTAATTATATATATTTTAATAATTAATTAAATATTAACGTTGTTTAAAGTTTAAAGTTTAAATTTTAAAGTTTAAATTGATAGCTACATATCACATGATCTATATATATATTTATACATTAATTATAATGATATTTTTAGTAATTATATATATTTTAATAATGATTTTTAAAAATAATATATATCTACATTAATTATAATAATATTTGTAATAATTATATATATTTTAATAATGATTTTTAAAAATAAATTAAATAGATTAAATTGTTAATCTATTTAATTTATTTGATGCTACATATCATATTATATTTATATATATATGTTAATTATAATAATATTTGTAATAATTATATTAAATGTTCAAAAAAACTTTATTTCATATTAAAAAAATTGAAAGGAGGATGTTTGTTGAGGTGACATAAGGAGAATGCAGCAAAACATCTTATTTTAATATATATAATATCTTACTTTGTATATATATATATTTAAAAAAAATCTTTGTTAAGAAATTGAAAAACTTATATAAATGTAAAATATATTAAATTTAAGAATAATTACAATGGATATTAAATTTAGTTAGTTGTTTAAAATGGATATTAAATTTAGTTCGTGACTATAAATAAATTTTAATGGAGAGTAAAATTTAATTATGAGTTATAATAAAAAATAAAAAAATTATATATTGATAATGTGGTGTATGGAGAAAACTCCATTTTATCCTACTTTTTTAATATATAGATTTGTCATTTTTATTAATTGTTTATAAAAATGTCATAAAATTATCATCTTTGAAGTTTTCTGAATTCTTAAATTTTTTTCCATTTTCGTGACTTATACATAAAATTTTTAATAACATTATATACGAGTTTAGATAGTCACGTTCATCATAATTTTCTTCAAATAAATAAGTTTGTTTTTGTTCCTCTCTAGTTATTTTCCCATTTTCTATTACTATATAATTCTCTAGTTATAAGCAATATTCCTGCATTTTGATAGATATGTAACATATTAAGATTAATATGTGATTAGTATAAAATATAAAATATTATTTTATTTAAAATTTAATGGATTAAGGGTTAGTAATGCTAATTAATTTAGTTTAAAACATTATCACGAAAAAAAGACAACGAATCTTCGCTTTATTCTATCTGTGTAACAGACCATGGTCAAATGTCTTTTTCGAAAGGGTTTTTATCCGTTAATCATAATCATTTGTCCTTATCCACCAATATTATTTATTATTTATTACAATATATTATTTTCATCATTCCTCTCTACTTTCGGAATAAGGAATGCAGCAGAACAGATAGAACTCCAATCATATGACATTATTGATTTTTCTTGTTGTGATAATTATTTTTAAATCAAACGGAAGTTATTTTGCTATCAAACATTTAGAATTACTTATGTTAATCCAGCTGGTTTTAAGGGATTTAAGCAATAAAAAATATATATTTAAAGAAATAACTCTGTGACGCAAATTAGAATTTAATCGAATTAGACTTGACCAATAAATATAAAAGCAAATAGTCCACGCATATTCGAATTATTTTCAAAGCAAAAACATTCAATAAATTTTTCTTAATTTGGTAAAGATATTTATATAAAATTTAAAATTTTAACGTTACCTAAAAGTCCGACATCTCTAGTAGCATATATTCAGATTTTTTTATAACGTATATATTGGGATTTGGTTGAATGTAATTAATTAGAAAGACAGTTGGTTAATATTTTACCTTTTTAATGGTGAGATTTCTTTCTCAACTAAACAAAACAGAAGAACAAGATCACACACACTAGCAAGAATCCAAATAACAAAAAAATATTAACATATTTAAATGTTATTCCACTAAGTTTTACTATCAACTGATTGAAATGATCAAATCATTAAAATGGCATCATTTTAGATTTGATCGTTATCGATCTCAAACAATTTTGTGTTAGGATTAAACGTTTTTTCAAGAAAAATGCAAAAAAAAAAGAAATAAAAATGAGATTGTATTAATAATTTCGCCATTCAGTTTCAAACTATCATATATAGTGCAATATTTTTTTTTGTTAAACTTGTGTAATATATATCTATATAAATAAAATACAGTAGGTTGTTATTGGAACACCTATTACAAAAGGATACAAAATCTATGTAAGGGACCACTATTAAAAGTGTATACAAAAAGGTCGAGTTTAACTCATTAAGAATCAATATCGGCGACTATGCCAGAGAAGAAGAAGAGAGTTTTTCTGATTTGGTGTCAGGTCTTGCAGAGAAAGGATACAATCTCTAATTCTTCGATCAACCATTTCACGAAGGGAGTTCATGGAAGTACTACGGCTGCTATGCAATCTGGTGTTACGTTCACCCCATAAGGAGTAGACACAAATTTGCATGATATCTTCAGGAGAACCACTAGCTGAGGAGGTATGTTGGCTTGCGCAAACCACATGTGGGATATGTGGAGAGAAGGTGGTGGATCAGAGAAGCAAATGAAGGCAAAACTAAGCCATAGCTCAGCACTAAACTCGCAATAAAAAAAGATGTGTTCGTGGGACTCAGCCTCCGAACCACAAAGCAGACAAGAGTCATCATTAGTAACGCCCCATACCTTGAGCCGATCTCGGGTAGGAAGACAGTGGAGGAGGGCCAACCATTGGATAAAACAACATATTTTGCATACAATAGACTAAAAAATAAACAGAAATTATATTGAATTATAACAAAAAACCGAATGACACTTAATCAAAAATATGAATAACATGGTAACCTTCTATTAACATAAAAACAAAATATTAGGTAGTATTCTATATATATATATATATATATATATCTTTGTTTTTCACTTTATTGCGCTATATATTGCACGCTATTCAGTTTTTTATTTGTAAGATCTTTTCATATATTTAAAATCATGGGCAATATAATACAATTCTACAATATCAGAACTATTTATTGTCGAACAATTTTGATATTTCTCCTAACTCATGTATTTCATCATCATTCATACAATAAAAAATGGCTTCCAACGAAAATACATATAACTCTTCCAACCCTCCATATGACACTATCACCCTATAAAATCAAGAACACCCTCACGCTACATTGATGAACATCAATGTATTGAATGTTACCAAATTTACAAAGACAAAAATCTAACGAAAAATGTTCACTACAAGAAATACACAGATTAGGGACTGAAGAATCAGTCCCTAATCCGTCCGGAAAGGCATTTAGGGACTGATTCGGGACTAGCACGCGCCGTCCGCAAACGAGCGTCGCCAATCAGTTCCAGTCCGCAAACCGTCCGCAATTTCGGACTGAAAGGGTAGTTCGAAAACCGTCGGGAAATTCCGGACGGATATCGCCGTCGGGAAATTTCCCGACTGAACACCGCCGTCGGAAAACTATTTTTTTTTTACAAACTTTCCGGACGGCGGAGCTCCGTCGGGAAATTTCCCGACGGCGCTCCGCCGTCCGCAAATATTCCGGGAAATTTCTGGACGACATATTGCCGTCCGGAAATTTTTTTTTAAAAAAATTAAAACGTAAAATTTAAAAAAAAATTGAAATTAAAAAAACATTTATACAATAATATTTAAATTATCCGTTTACAAAACATTTACAAATTAGTAGGTACATTTACAAATTAGTAGGTGGTAATTGGGAATCATCATCGTCGTTAGCATCGTTGTCTCCGGCCGTATCCCAATTGATAGAAGGCATGTGTGCCTTCATCATCCTACCCAAGAATCGTCGGATTTTTTCTTGTGTGTACGTTCTAACAATTCCACGTACGACGGTTCACATCCTTTCTCTTTCCTCTAAAACAAATTTGATGTTTTACGTATTAAACAAATGTCACTCCTAGTAAAACTTAAAAAACTTTTAAATTTTACCATATCTTCGAAAACCTCCGCGAAAGAGCGGGAACCAGCAGTATGTGCACTAGGACCATATCCCGATCTATCAGAACGGCGAGATCGACTAGCGCGTTCACTTCGTTGCTTAAACTCAGGAGAGTCCCAATGGGCAAGCAACTGTCCCCAGACATCATCAGGGATCCAAGTGGGTTTGACATTGGTGTTCTCCCATTCTTTTCTCGTTTCGTATATAAGATTTTTCAATCTCTCTCCCGCATGCTTTTGAAATTCGGACTTTACATATCCGGTTATTGCAGGATCCCAATAATATTTTTGCTGAAAATTATAAAATAACTATGTATTTAAAAATTATTTTAAGTTTAAAATTTATAATGAAAATGACTCTTTCAAAAATATACCACAAAAGCTTTCCACCATCGTTCCTTTAATTCGGGATCGGTTCGCGTCCAATTGTAACTTAGACGATCATAATCAGCTTTCATTATCCTTGTGAGATGTCGATTAAGCTGGTTACGACCAAACCTAAAAATTAAAATATATTAAGACTTGATGCTTAATTAGTTACTAAATGAAATTCAATTTAATTTATACCAAAGTTCGTCGGGGTTAGCTGGATCTAGACGAGGAAGTTTCCGTTTTTCCTCGTCCATTGCTAAAAGCTCTTCCACTGTTGGTTCTTGATGCATCGGAAGCTCGTGATGCATCATCGGCTCGACCAGCGGTGGCATCTGCTGATAGAATGGATATGGTGGCATATATTGCGCAGATCCAGTGTTAAATAAATTCAGATTCATAAAATCCGAATATACGCATATATTGCGCAGATCCAGTGTTAAATAAATTCGGATTGATAAAATCCGAATATACTGGATCCGATGATTGTCTCTGATGTTGTGGTCCATTCGCGCTTTCTTCGGATGTTGAGCGGTTTCTATTATTACCGCCTCTTCCAGCACGACGCGACATACTAAAATTGTAATTTAAAAGTTATTATTAACTCGACACATAATTTAATATATGTGTTTTTAATTTTTTAAAAAACATATAATATTACGGTTAATATATTATAGGTTCGTGATACCGCCAAAGCAGCTCTCCGGTTGTTACTATAAACAAAATTTAACCTCCCTTTTACCCAAAAGATGAATATGTCGACTACATCAGAATATGTCGACTACATCAGGGCTCGTATCCAAACCCTAAACTAAATAAATGAGCTTGAGAAATGACTGTAAAACATTTTATGGTTTAAATTGTTTGATCTAAAAAACAAAGCTTAGAAACTAAATTATTGTGATCATAAGCATAGTAAATTCACACTATCTATAATTTTTTGCTGCAATATTGTTGATCAAGTGAAATAGCAGTACCAAACTTTTCATCAATAAAAAGCAAACAAACACATCTAAATATCGAGCTCAATTTAACCGAATAAAATCTATAGATATCGAAGTTTAGTTATAGTAGTTTCTCTTCAGATTCAGCATGTTTATTCAAAATATCCGAAAAATTTCGAATTAGCAACGAACGAACGGGAATTACCGAAAAATTCGAATTAGCAACGAACCAACGAGAATTAATATTCATGTTCACCACATAAACAAATTTAATATTCATGTTCGAACCTCGAATTAGCAACGAATCACCACAAAAAAGAAAAAGTTAACCTGATGTTTTACGCGGCGGACGATCAGAGCTAACGGAGACACGCGGCGGACGAACGGCGGACGGTCGGCGGACGGGAGTCGGACGAACACAGCGGAATCGGCTGAAAACGGCAACAAATCGGGCGACGATGAGTAATTTGCGGAAATGAAGTCGGCTGATTAAATAGCCATTTCCGGACGGGAGTCGAGAACCGTTCGGAAATGGGGACTGATTCCCGACGGCATGAGAACCACGTCGGGAAATCCGAGATGATTTGCGGATGACATGAGAAGCCCGTCAGGAAATTCGAGACGATTTGCGGACGACACGACAAGCCGTCGGGAAATTCGTGACGATTTGCGGACGACACGAGAAGCCGTCAGGAAATTCGAGACGATTTGCGGACGACACGAGAAGCCGTCGGGAAATTCGGGACGATTTGCGGACGACATGAGAAGCCGGTCGGGAAATTCGAGACGCGGCTCGGTTCCAGTCCCTAAACCGTCCAGAAATTAATCTGAATGATGGGTTTCGATCGAGGGTCGGGTTTCGACCGAGAGACGGGTTTCGATCGATGGTCGGGTTTCAAACGAGAGACAGGTTTCGATCGATGGTCGGATTTCAAATGAGAGACGGGTTTCGATCGATGGTTGGGTTTCAAACGAGAGACGGGTTTCGATCGATGGTCGGGTTTCGAGTTTCAAATTCATAAAACATTATATATAATATAAAGATAAAACAGAAGTCATTATCTATCGTAATACAATATAAAGATAAAAATAACAATTCTTTAAACGCCTGAAATTGATTCAGAGTCACATAATTCTTCAATCGAGTCTTGTGATTCTGAATTTGATTCAAATTCTTCGTCTTCTTCGTTTCCTTCTATCGTGTCATCTTCAATTTCTTCGACTTCACCATGTGCCAATGCTTCAATTGTAACTTCATCAATTGCAACAATCTCGGTGGTTTGTTGTTGCATGGCCAATTGTTGTTCTTCTGTGTTGTCGATAAATTTACCCCTTGGAAGTATCTTCATTGCGAAACGCCAACCTGAAGATCGTCAAATATGTGGATAGGAAACATAACAAACTTGATCGGCTTGTGACGCAAGAATAAAAGGCTCGTATTTTGCATATCTTCTTGTAGAATTAATTTCTACGACACCTAATTTGTTTATTCGTGTTCCGCGACCGTTTGTTGGATCGAACCAATCACATCGGAATAACATTACTCTTAAACCGACGTAACCTACAAAAAATAGCAAACATAAGTCGACATATTAATTCGAAATACGTGGTATCGAAAGGAATTTTTTTGGATTATTAATACCTGGATATTCCAATTGCAAAATGTCTTTTAAAATCCCATAAAAATCTGGTTCGTCGGTCGATTCACAATAGCTTTCACCTTTCACACAAACACCATAGTTCATAGTTGACTTCAATTTCCCGTGCTCGTATGTATGAAAGTTGTAACCACGTGTAAAATACATGGGCCAACTCATAACTTTTAGAGTTCGTCCTTTAACAAGCTCGCGTAGCCAAAACGGGTGATTGCCAATCTCAATCTGCATTAAACGAAACAATCATCGATATAAATGTCTTATCCATATGGGAATTTTAACAATAATATATATTTATCATTTACTTACATATTGTCTTATCCCTGTGGAGAAATCTCTTTCTTTAAGTTCTTGGAGTTGAGATTCATCAATATTCATATATGTATTCTTCAATACATCATCGAACATCCTGAATAATGTCAGAAACATTATTTTAATATTACAAATAAAATACGCATACGTAATTGAATCTATATATTTATAAGATATTACCTTTCAAAAGGCCGTAGATATTCACAATTGAGTAAAACATATGTATGTGCGATGTGTAGATCTCGTTGTGATAGCCATATCTCTTTCGCCTTACCAGCTGTTCGACCCACGCCGCAAAAAATATCTGGAACATCTGGTACTGGATATGAAAATGTCACACCACCATCAAAACATCTGTCTGGATTTCTACTTCGTGTTTGAACATGTGGTTCGAAGTAGTAAGAAGTGAAGAACGATATCTCCTCATTCACGTATTGTTCAACAATTGAACCCTCTGGACGAGCTTTTTGTTTGGCTTTTTTCTTCAAATGGAACATAAATCGCTCGAATGGATACATCCAACGAAATTGAACTGGACCTCCTAATGCAGCTTCGTGTGGTAGATGAACTGTCAGATGCTCCATAACATCAAAGAATGATGGTGGAAAAATCTTCTCCAAATTGCATAGTATTGTAACTATGTTACTTTTAAGTCTACGAACCACATCTACGCTTAAGTTTCTCGCACATAAATCTCGAAAAAATATGCCAATACCTGAAAATTCAAGTATATTAATTAGTTTATTTTACAATTAATATTTTTATATTATTAATCACTAATTATATACTATATAAAATAATCATGTTACCTCCGATTGCTTCGTGTGCATGCTTGTCCATCAATTCAGAAAAACATATAGGAAGTAGTCGTTGCATGAATACATGACAATCGTGACTTTTCATCCCTGATAACTTTCCTCCATGAATATCGACGCACCTTCCGATGTTAGATGCATAACCATCAGGAAATTTCACGTCTTCCTTCAACCAATTCAACAATTTATATTTTTCCTCATTAGACAATCTGAATATCGGGACTGGAGCTTTACCATCTCCATTTATATGTAACTCCTTCCGTGAGCAATACTCTGCGAGATCCTTCTGTGATTTAATGTTATCCTTCGTTTTTCCTGTAACATTCATTACTGTATTGATGATATTATCGAAAAAAATTTTCTCTATGTGCATGACATCAAGATTGTGACGAAGCTTCAGATTTTTCCAATACGGAAGATCCCAAAATATGCTCTTCTTGTACCAATTATGGGTAATTCCATAACCATCAATTCTCGGATGATTGTTTCCTCCGCAATCTATACTCCTAGGAATACCCAAAGCGAGAAGTCGTTCATACAATATCTCTTCGCCGGTCAAAATTGGAGGAGGAGATTTCCGCACAACAATATTCCTTCTGAAATTCCTCTTGTTGCGTCGTAATGTATCATCAGAAGGAAGAAACCGGCGATGACAATCAAACCAACTCGTCTTTCGTCCATACTTCAACTGAAAAGCATCTGTTTCCTCCATGCAATATGGACAAGCCAATCGACCATGCGTTGTCCACCCAGATAGCATACCATAGGCTGGAAAATCACTTATTGTCCACATTAGAGCACCTCGTAATATAAAATTTTGCCGTCTCGAAACATCATACGCTGGAACTCCTTTCCATAATTCATTCAATTCTTCAATCAGTGGTTGAAGAAATATATCCAAACTTCTTTTCGGATGATTAGGCCCGGGAATTAATATTGTTAAGAACAAAAACTCACGCTTCATGCACATATCTGGTGGTAAATTATACGGTGTCATAATAACTGGCCACAACGAATAATTTCTCCCAGACATCCCGAATGGATTAAAACCATCAGTGCAAAGGCCTAAATAAACATTTCGACTCTCAGCTGCAAAATCAGGATATACCTTGTTAAAATGTTTCCACGCCTCACCATCTGAGGGATGACACATTTCTCCGTCAGGACTTGAATGCTCGGCATGCCATCTCATGTCGCTTGCAGTCTTCTCCGATTGATACAATCTTTTTATCCTGTCTGTAATTGGCAAATACCACATACGACGAAACGGAACCGATTTTCCATTTCTTGTCAAATAAAATCGATCTTTTCCACAAAATCGACAATTGATCAAGTCCGAAGTTTCTTTCCAGAAAATCATACAGTTGTCTTGGCAAACATCAATCTTTTGATACGTTAATAAACCCAATGATCTCATCATCTTCTTTGTTTCATAATATGACTCGACTGCATTATTATCTTCAGGCAAATAATCTCTAACTAATTGCGATATAGAATCCATGCAGTTCTGAGAAAGATTATTTTCTGTCTTCAAATTCATTAACCGTGCAGATAAAGACAACCGTGATAAACCACTTCTACAACCATCGTACAGTGGATGCCTAGCATTTTCTAACATTTCAAAAAATGTTTTTGCTTCTTCATTCGGATCTTCTTCAATATTTTCATATTCGTTTCTTTCCACGAACGCATTTTGCACCATTTCTACATAAGGGTTTTCTACATCTTGAAAAGTCTGAGATACTTCATGATTTACGATACTCTACTAAAATTTTCCACAACATCCCTCGTTCGTGGTGCAAAATTCTCTCCATGAGATAACCAAATAAAATAATTTGGAGTAAACCCTCTTAAATAGAGATGATTCCAAACGGTTTTCTCATTAACGAATTTTTCATTTTTGCATTTTATACAGGGACAAACCAACTTACCGTTTTCTCTATAAACTTGTTGATTTGTCGCCACCGTCATAAACTGTGTAAGGCCTTCTAGAAACTCCTTCGATACACTTTGAGTTTCCGGATCAATTCTTCTATACATCCACTGTCTCGAAACGAAAATATTCGATCTCGACGACGATGCCATTACAATTAGAAACGATAACAAGATATAAAGAGAAATATATGAGATTTGTGTGTGAGAAACGGGTAGAAGAGAAGGGATTAAATAGAAAATTTTAAGACCGATTCGGGACGAATTGCGGACTGGAATGAATATTTCCCGGCGAACCGTCCCTAAGTCGTCTGTAATTAGGGACGGAATCGGGACTAATATATTTTCAGTAGGGAAATTGCGGACGGATGAGTCAGCAGTCCGCAAATTTGCGGACCGCAGTTGCGGACTGCTTAGTCAGCAGTCCGCAATTTCTCTACGGAAATGATTTCGGTCCCTATTCCGTCCCGAATTCCGGACGACTTAGGGACTGACCGACAGTCCCCAAATTTAGGGACGGATTTGGGACTGTTTTCTTAATCCGTCTGTAATTAGTCTCTATCCGTCCCTAAATTTAGGGACGGATACTTCAATCCGCAAATGCAGTCTCGAAATCCGAATTTTCTTGTTCAATGATACGATTTTGAAGCTTTCGTTGACCCAATAATGCAATTTTCCAAATCTAGATTAATCTCCACCTTCTTGCAAGATAGATTAATAATCTTGGCACTTCTTGGGTTGTCATAGAACAAAACCCCATCATATTTGCCTTATTTCTGATGTTGCTTGGAAGATACTAGCTACCACATATAGTCGATCTAGTCGTGTTCATCTAAAATAAATCAAAGACCAAATGTAAAGCTTTATCAAAGACAATCAATCTATCAATGACTATATGAACGTTTTTAAAGTCAAAGCTAATGAACTAGCTCTTTTGGGTACATCCATCCACTACAAAGATTTCTCAAGCTTATTCTTGTGGGCTAGATGATGAATGTAAGCTAATCAAAGATGTTTTCAATGACAAAAATATCTCCATTTCCTTTGTTGAATTACATAACAAATTAATCAACTATGACTCGATCTTCTCATGAATCAACTCTATCATCTGTAACTTTGAAAAATTGGAAATACATGCAATGGATGCAATTCATCGTGTGTTTATCAAGGAAAATCCCAATCATATGACATACAATGATATAGTGCGAAGAACTATCTCCTTTTTCGTCCACAATCCTCGCTATAACAAGGCTCGTCTTCACCATCATTTAGACATCGTGGATCCTGTGCTCATCATTTTGTCCTTAATCAGTACTCATCTCTAACATGGATGCTTGACTCCGGCGCATCTCACCACATCACTATTGACCTTGCCAATTGTTCTCTTCATGCTCCATACATAGGGTTCGATGGTGTTGTCATTGATGATGACACACGACTTGAGATAACACATACAACTTTTAGGTTCTTGACATCCTCTTCTTGTTCCATTTCTCGTCAAAACATCCTATGTGTTCCTCATATCCACAAAAACATTATATTCATTCACCAAATTTTCACTCACAACAATTTATTAGTGAAAATTTTTCCGATTCATTTTCAGGTGAAAGATCTCACCACGAGAGCAACACTAACAAATGGAAAACTCCATAATAGCGTATACAAGTGAATATCTCTCAATACTTCACAATCTGTTTTACATTTTTTTCCAACCAATGCCTTCTCTTCTATCAAGACAACTTTTGTCCTAGTGGACTCTAGGTTAGATCATCCATCTTATGAAGTTCTCAATCAACTTATCACACATGTTTCTTTACTAGTATCCAGACCTTCTAGTTCCATGTCATCTCGTAATGTTTTGTATACCAATAAAAGTCACAAATTTGCATTCAATACTTCCACAATCTAAACAACTCGTCCTTTCAATGTTTTGTTCTCCAATGTTTGGACATCTCTTATAACATCTTTTGATAGTTTCAATTATTATATTCTCTTTGTCGACCATTTCACTTGGTTTACTTTCATGATGTTTTTATACATTTCAAAGCTTTATTGAAACAATACTTGACTCTCGATTCACGACTCTCTAGTTTGATAGTGATAGAGAATATAGAACTCAAAGACTTCTTATTATCTAATAGCATATCGCATCTTACTTCTGCTCTACATACACTTGAACACAATGGCATTTTGGAATTGAAACTGGTTTTGCTCTCATCTTTTACATTTCCATCCCCTCTGACTATTGGTCCTTTGTGTTTCCCGCGACTGTGTATCTCATCAATCGCTTCCACATTCATTCTTGGTTTCTCTGACTCAAAATCGATTTTCTAGAGTTCTCCAAAATATCTCAAACTTCGAACCTTTGGATGCCTCTATTACTCTTGGTTGCGTCCATATACTCCACATAAGGTTCAAGTTCGATCTATTCCTTGTATCTTTGTAGGATACTCTCTCATAAAAAGTGTTTTCCTTTGTCTTCAAGATTCATATATTGTGTCTATATCTTCTGCCACTTCGAGTTTGATGAATGTCAGTTTCTTGTCTCGTCTCAGTTCTCCATCGATCTCCTCACATATCCCAATTTCATCTCATATTATTCATTTCCATGATATACTATTGTCCCAAATTTTGTCATTTCAATTGTCTGACAAGCCCCAAAGTTCAGATCCCTCATTACCACCCCATATACAACTGCTTTCTTCACCATTAACCACACCACCATCTTGGATGATAGAACCCCATCAAAACTTGAGCCTCTTGTTTCTTCAACACCACGAGAGGATAACTTGATCGAAAAATAATATCACCAAACTAAACACTAAAATTCCGTTGTTGTTTCTCTCTCTTTTAACTCGAACATAGAGCCTACTTGTGCATCTCATACTCTCAAAGATCCCAAATGGAGAAGTTCCATGATAGAATATTTTGATGCTCTTGTACAAAAAGACACTTGCACTTTTATCTAATGGTTTTATTGATAGGTACATAGTTTGACTAGTTGAAAAATGTTTTCATCAAAACCCGGAGTCGACTACCATGTTTTTTTCAACCCCGTTATCAAACTAACAACAATTTAGACCATATTGAGCATTCTAAACTCCAATGGATGGGATATGCATCAACTAGACATCAACATTGCAATTCTACAAAGATATCTTCATGAAGATGTGTATATGGCTCAATATCCTGGATTTATTGATCACAATCGACCTTCCCATGTTTACAAGCTTCGAAAGGTCTTTTGTGGACTCAAACAATCTCCACGAGTTTAATATAATAAGCTATGTACATTTCTAATTCAGACCGTCTTTGTCAACTCCCTTTGAGATTCATTGCTCTTATCTTTTGCCAATACGAAATCACAATGTATTTTCGCGTCTATGTAGACGGCAGCATTATCATAGGGAGTCACAATGATCTTGTTCATCAATTTACTATAATCAAGATTCTCCATGAATGACTGACTTCATTGGCGTCATAATCATACGCTCCTTGAAAGGCATGTTACTCACTCAAAAGATACCTACATGATATCTTAAGTCAACGAGATTGATCAATGCTAAGCCGATGTCCACCCCAATGTCTTTGTCCACCTCTTTCTCTTGGACATCAAGAATAGTTATTAGCTCTTGAGGATCCCACGATTTTTTGACAAGTTTTTAGGAGCCTTTAATATCTCCTATTCACACATCCGGATATTGCATATATTTTTCCATCTCGGTATATCAATGGTACAAACTTTTTTGGTATTTTCTACTCTCGGGAACAAACTACCACTGCATGCCTTTTCGGGTTCTAATGTGACTGTGGTGATTTCATATCTATCAATGCATATATTGTTTATCTTGTCCGAAATCCCATCTCATTGTTTCCAAAAAGCAATATTGTGTTGTTAAGTTGGCCAAAATTTCGGATTGTCTGGATCAACTCAAATAATTCGAATCGTTTGGAATATGGATTACACATATAGATTCAAATTTCAAAATCTGTTTGAGGTCGGGTCATTTTGGATAAAACTCAAGAAACTCAATTAAAAAATAGAAAATAAAAATAAGATTTATTTGTATAAATCTTTTATGTTATATTTGATATTTTTATTTTTATTTATATTAAAAAAAGTTAATGAAGAATTTGAAACCAAATAAACGGAATTAGAAATAATATCCAAATAGCTTGAAATCCAAATAACCCAAATTATCTAAATATAATTCGATTATCTGGGTTAAATCATAATTCCGAACAATCCGAATCAGACGGAAAATCTTCCGATTTTTTTTTTCAAATTTTCAAAATAAAAAAGTATAAACCAGAACCGAAACATAAAGATTTGTAGGATATATAGGTAGTTTTTTTAAAGAAGGTCAAAAAATGGCCCACCATAGCCGTTGCCGATCTTCATCTTCATCTTCAGACACGTCCACGTCACTTTCCACATTAGATGGGCAACGCCAGGTCAGATTTCTTCAATTGTGGTCCCTTTTTTGTTATGCATCGATCCTTCTAGATTTTTTGATGCGTATGATATCACGAACGGCTACATTGTTCCAGACCCCTCTCTCTCTCTCTCTAAATTTTAAATCTCATCATATTTGTATATAATTACCTCATCTAAGTTATTTCTAATTTATAGTTAACCATCTTAATTTAAAGATGTTATCAAAATATATCTGATTTATATAATAATATATATTGTTTTGTTTTATAATGTATCGTCCTAAATTCTATAATTATTTTATTTAAAGACATCTTTATAAAATGATGGTTATTGAATATTTCTTTCTTATAAAAAATTATTTATTACTAGATCTATTTCATAAATATAAATTTTCTATAAAATAATATTACAAAAATATGAATTTATTTAAAATTTCAAAATTATAAATATTTTTTTACATTTTATAAATCATATATATAAAAAAAGGTTTTTTCTTTCATTCTCGTACCACGTCAATAGAGGAAAAAAATCCAAAAAACCCTTCATTAACACCTAAAAATACTAAAAACTCATATTCATCGTGTCTCTCTTCCTCTTCTTCCTCTTCCTCTTCCCCCTCCTCCTGTTGCTGTTTAATGGCAATTGAAGATCCTCTTCAGATTCATTGAAATTCTCTGATGAACAGTCGAATTCGATGATCTCACAAGACGAGAACCGAGCTAAATGCCTCTTAGTACCTCTCACCTCCGAACCAAACCATCGATTGGCGTCGAGGATCTCACGAGACGAGGAAATCAAACTAAACGCCTCTTCGGACCTCTCACCTCCAGACCGAACCACTGATTGGCGTCGAGGATCTCACGAGACGAGGGAACCGAGCTAAACGCCTCTTTGGACCTCTCACCTCCAAACCAAACCATTGATTCGCATCGGGGATCTCACAAGACGAGAGAATCGAGCTTAACGCCTCTTTGGACCTCTCACCTCCAGACCGAACCATCAATTGGCATCACTGCTCATGAAGAAACGGAGGGCAGATGCATGAATTTGAGTATTTTTGGTAAAATCTGTATCAACCTCACTTTCCGGTGTTGTGACATATCTATGGAGATGTATTAGCTAATTTGTTATGAACCTGCGGTTCATTTCAATGATTGGATTTAATAGGTAGCAGAGGAGAACGACTGGAGATGACACAGAGCGACGACGCCTCAGGTCCATGGAGTCTCCGGTTGGAAGCTTCAGCCGGCGAAGTTCACTGAGACTCCAATAGAGAAGATGGGAAGGTAAGCATGGATTTGGATATTTTTGGTAAAATCTGTATCAACCTCACTTTTCGGTGTTGTGACATATCCATGGAGATGTATCAACTAATTGATTATGAATCCACGTTCATTTCTATGATTGGATTTAATAGGTAGCAGAGGAGTACGACTTGAGATGACACCGCGATTTTGTGATAATTTGATGGCGCGCCAGCTCATGGAGAAGAAGAGGATGGTCACGCGTCTGCTGATGGAGAAGAAGCAGCACGACACGGGTATGATGTATCCTGTTCTAGTTCAAGTTCCGACAGATTCTACAACGATGATTCACCGTCATTGATTTCATGCTCAGATTCATCAATTCCGGGAAATTTCTAGTACGATGTTTGTAGCCCTGGAGACGCTGAAGAACGGCGAAATAAGTTCTTGAATTGGATGAGAGTAAGTACGAGTCAACTTCATAATGAGAATTCATGCAACGTAGATCTGGATTCAAGTAGAATTAGAATAAGCGAGAATCATAGCGGAGCAGTTCTAAGCAATTCAGTATTTGATGATAAATTTAGCTCTTGTAAATAAAAATTAATACATATATATAGTGTACGATCTCTTATCAAATTAAACCATAAACATACATATAACATTTATTTTGTATATCCATATAATATATTTATCGATCAACTTAAATATAATAATTCTAATTCATGTATTATTTTAGAAATAATATATATCTTTGTGATACCGGATGGACGTGATGTCTTTGTGATATCTGATCGCCATAAAAGCTTGATAAAATCAGTCAAACAAGTGTACAAACAAGCTAATCATGGTTTTTGTACGTGTCATATATCACAAAACATAAAGAGCTACGTAAAAAAATGGCAAGGTAAAAAAAGAGTTCAAAGGGTGATATTGTGGTGGAAATGTTCTTCAAATGTGCATCAGTATACACTGTGAACGAATTTGAAGTGCTAGTTAATGATTTGAAGGCCAGGTACAAATATGATGTTTGTGAGTTTTGTGACTGTTGTGACCTTTGTGAACTTTGTGCAGGTATTCTAATGTTACAAAGTATTTGGAGAAAGAGGAATTTGATCCCGTTAAGTGGGCAAGATGGAGATTTAGAGGTGAAAGGTACAACTTATTAACCACTAATGGGACCGAGTCAATAAATTCAACGTCGAAGACGTCAAAAAAGTTTTTGAACCTAAGGCTTTTAGATATTTGTTTGGGAAATACAGTGGAATGGTTCAATAGGTATATGTTGGAAGAAGCTACTGGTGATGATTCTCAAAAGTTAACACCTTACGTTGAGAAAACTTTACATGAACGGTTTGGATAAACATCCAAATATGAGGTTATTGAATTGAACATGATGAGTGATGAGTATGAGGTGAGAAATGAGATGGGTAGAAGATTTGTCGTGAGTCTTCAAAAAAGAACATGCGACTGCAAAATGATTGATGTGGATAAGTATCCATGTAGTCACGTAATTACAGCTGCACATAAGGTTGGTAGAAGTCACATGATACCAGAACTATGTTCAACATACTACCTACGGGAGACATGGCGTTTGACTTACCGAGAAACCGTGTATCCCATTCCTGATTGCACTGATTGGAACATTCCTCCTCAATATGCTGCAGTTACGGTTCTACCTCCTATGTTGGCTGAAAAAGGCAAATAGGGAGGCCTAAAGAGAATTGTTATCCTGGACCTGGTGAGGCTTTGAAAAATATGGTTCAAATGCCAGTATCACTAATAGTGTTTGGAACATGACAATCGAGACAACGCAAACTTCAAAAAAAAGGTTTGTTAGTTTGT
This sequence comes from Gynandropsis gynandra, assembly GCA_036759665.1. Taxonomy (NCBI): domain Eukaryota; kingdom Viridiplantae; phylum Streptophyta; class Magnoliopsida; order Brassicales; family Cleomaceae; genus Gynandropsis; species Gynandropsis gynandra. Next base: position 4,624,806 of record CM071874.1, on the reverse strand, counting down.
AATATTATATTATCTGAATTATTAGTTTGTAATATTATATTATTGGTATTATTTGGACTAAACCTTGGTGATTTTCATTATTATAATTCGATAAAGTCTTCAATTCACATATATTTTTACTCGTTGACGTTTAAGCACTATTGTAACCTTTGCGACTCAAGCGACTCTTGCAATCCATGTGACCCATGTGACCCTTGCGACTAGTCGTTTCGATGTCAGACTCCTGTCTTTTCGAATGCCAGCTATGTCTTTTTTCGACTGCCACACTCATGACCCACATGACCCTTGCGACTCGTCATTTTGATGTCAAACTCATGTCTTTTCCAATGCCAGCTATGCCTTTTTTCGACTGCTACACTAATGACCCATGTGACCCTTGCCAATCGTTGTTTCGATGTCAGACTTCTGTCTTTTTAACACTCTCTGTCAATCCATGTTTGTTACCCCTGTATTAAAAGGTTCATCAAGTTCTCTAAGTCTCACCATCTCACTCATTCACTACAAAAAAAAACAAGCAATTTCCAATGGACATATCCGGTTGAAATCACCATTTTTCCATTGGAAAGAACGATTCCCAACGGATTGCAATAGATCAAGAGCCGTTGGAAATCACTCGTTGCAAATCCACATCCGTTGCGATTTGTAACAGGCGTACAACAAATACTATCCATTGAAATCATGTCAACGGTCTAGCAACGGATCAATCCGTTGAAGACTGGCAACGTATGCCTGTTACAAACAGTGCAACGGATGCCCGTTACAAAGAATGCAACGGATGACCATTGAAAACTTGTAACGGATATCCGTTGCACATCCATTGACATGTAAAATGGAAGGAATTAAATAGGTTCAATGGATACCCGTTGGCAGTATGACGAAACCTGGCAACAGATTTCGTTGCAAAGATGGCGGGAATTTTCATTTCAACGGATTCCCGGTATAATTTTTAAAAATTATCAACGGGCATCCGTTGAAATATCTACGAAAAAATTGATTAATAAAAAAGTTTTTACAAATTTAAAACATAATTTATTTTACATATCATCTAAATTAGTTTTGTCGTCTTCATCCTCATGATCACCTACACCTCATGAAGGTGTTGCATCAGAGTCGATTATCGAGTCTTGTCGCGACGTTGTTACCCCCGTCGGTTATGGCAGTTGATACGCTCGATCGGTTCACAATTCGATAATGCTCTCCATGTGACGCATCTTTGTTTGTGTTTCTCGAAGCTCCGATTGTGTTACCTAAAAAGCATCCCCTATCTATGTAGAGCATCTTCCGTTGTCCGAAATATGGTTTCCAGATGCTCGATAGGCCGTTCTTGCGTGTAACTCTCTTGAACCACAAGGGGGTACCGTCGTAGCGTCCTCGAAGATATCCTTTTGGAGTGAACTGAGACCATATAAACGCCCATTATACGGTCTGATAGACTACAAAATAAAACATATTAAAGTTAGCATCGTTAAAAATATTTTATTAAAGTAAAGAATTATAAACAATAATCTTATTATTTACCTTCAAAAAAGTTTTGTCCTTTTAAGGACTGATATCATCGGGAGTTGAACCGTAGGCTTGTGATTGTTGTGTGATCTTATCTGTCATAACTTTCACGGTCGTTCTGCCCGAGGGTCGACGATTTCGGGTTCGTTGCTCTTGCTTCATTATCTACATCTGTAACACTATAGTTATATAATTAGATAAAAATTTTATATAACAATAAAAATAAATAATTCATTAAGATAAATTTTAAAAATTCTTTCTTTCGTTTTGGGAATGATTTTGATCCCGAAGTATGGCGATGCAGACCATCTCCGGGAACCTTCTCGCTGTACCGATATTTCTTGGCCTTCTCACTCTTGGCCTTGAAGTTCTCGAACTCCCAATGTTGGACGAGTTGGTTGAATACCTCGTATGTTGCCCAGGTCCATTTGGTATTCTTCTTGTAATATTTGCGCTTGGCGTTGTTTATCATCAAACGCAACCGGGCTTGCATGTCATGCATCTAAGCTGTGTAGATGCGCGACGTGTCCTTCTTCCACCATCTATATGCCCGCTGCAAAATTAAATTGTAATAAATTAGTTTATTATATAAAAGTAAATATCAATTTAAAAGTTCAATTTTATATTAAAATTTTACTTATGATGAATATACACCACCATCGGCGGCGTATGACTTCTGGCTTCACCTGCGAGGAATAGTACAATCGATCTTGTAGTGATCCTTGGATACATTTTTTTAGTATTTTTTGAAAATCCAATTATTAGATAATATTTATAATTAAATATTATAAATTATATAATTAAAGTCTTACCATAACGTCCTGTCAGGATGTTCATGATCAATAATCGAGACGTAGGACACTCCCAGAAACTATCGATCAAAATGTCTATGTCCACCATATCATCTTCTTCATCAAATATCGATGGTGCCGATATAGGTGAAGGAGATGGATTTTTGGCGATGGAGGTGGTGGTGGGACTACTGCCAAACCCGCCAACATACCACCGTAACATATGAATCGTAGAGCTCTCATTGTGTATTGTTTATAAATGTTTAAGTGTTTGAGAGATTTTGTGTTTGAGAAGATTTTTGTTTTGAGATTGTATTGAATAATGAACTATTCAACGAATAATATAAAGAATTTTCCAACGGGCATCCATTGCAAATGCCAACGGATGCCCGTTGGAAATTACGTCAACTCAACAGACGTAATTAATTGACGCAAATGTTGGATTCTCAACGGGCATCCATTGGAAATTGTAACAGATACACATTGCAAATGATTGTTCCCGAGGTAACAAACACCGAAACGACGGTACGTCTCCCTTTGTAACGGACATCTGTTGCAATTTCCAACGGATGCCCATTGAGAACCATAGCCAATGTTGTAGGCGTAGGCTAGTCATGATGACATCCGTTGCAACTTCCAACGGGTACCCGTTGGAAGCGTTTTAACGGGTATCCGTTGCAAATCAACAATGGATATCCGTTGTTGGCCTGAACAGTCGCAACGGTCATCCGTTTGTGACCTAAAACATCACAACGGACATCCATTGATATTTTCCAACAGATGCCCGTTAACATATTATAAACCTTGAAAATTTTCTAAGTGTCGATTAGAATTTAACGTTTCAACGGGTTTTCGTTGCAATTGGAAACGAATGCCCGTTGAATGGTGAATATATTAAGTTAAAAATAAAATTAACAAGTTAGAAAAATTTATATATTACACCAACATAATTCACCTTTCTTCTTCGGTAGATTCTTCGATGGTGAGTCTTCCTTCAATTGTTCATTGAATCAATGTCTTCATAATCGCATAGGTATTCTCCATCTATGTCATTTCTTACGAGAATCTCCTCCTGATTATCTATATCAATTAATCGTATCGAATCTGGGTAATCGATTTGCAATGGATCTTTTTTTCATCTATGCTTATAACTCCTCGCGGCTTGATCTTTACAACGGTCCACCACTCCTCTCTTCGACGTTTCGATATTGTTGGATATTGCATGTAACATACTTTATCTGTTTGATCTATTGTGATGAACACATCATACTTACAATATTGTCATTGATATCAATTCCTCCCCATCGATGTTTTCGTGTATCACGTCCTACGGTTGGTTCGAACCACTTATGAAGGTTGAGTGAAGGCCAATCTAGTTTATCCTTATCATCAAGATTGATGAATATAAAAATAGACTAGACTACAATGTAGCTGAATGTTACATGGATTCATTTTGCAAAACCATGCGTGAATATTTCTCGAAAAATAATCAAGCTCTTGAGATATACTATAAAAAAATAATATTTTAAAGGATTTTAGAATGCCACATGAGAAGATTGATGTTTGTAGAGATAGTTTTATGTTATTTTAGATAGTAGATAAAGACCTTTTGGGGTGTAAATTTTGCGGTGCAATCAGATTTCGTCCGAAAAACTATCTTCATGAAAATATGTATCATACAAAAAGATGTTCTATATGCCTCTAGCAAACAGGTTGAGAAAGTTATATGAATAAAAAAACCGATGTGACAATGAGATGACATGCAGAACAGTCGACAGGTGAAGGGATAATGCAACCCATCAAATGGTAAGGCTTGGAAGGATTTCAACAAAATATTTCCCAAGTTTGCGTATGAAATAAGAAATATTTACCTTTGTCTGTTCACCAATGGTTTTAGTCTATATGGATAATCCACAAGTCAATATTCTCTACATGTGATTTTATATCCTATAATTTGTTCTAGATATGTGTCTGTAACGAGAAGATATATTTCTAACATTGCTGATTTCAGGACCAAAATATTCAAAGAAAATTGCAATCCTTAATTCATTAATTAAGATATTTGTGAAAAAATAGAATTTTTGCATATGACGTAAGTACGAAGAAAAACTTCACATTGAAAATGGTGTTGTTGTGGAAAATTAGTGACTTCTGTACCTATGGAATGTTATCTCGATGAAGCAAGCACGAGAGACTAATATATCCATATTGTATGTAGGATACGAATTCGTATTATCTAGTACACGAGGAGAAACCATTTTGGTTTGGTTGTCATAGAAGATTTCTTCCCCGTGGATATAAATTTAGAAAAGATAAGAATCATTTTCGAAAAAATGTGGTACAGAGATAAGAAGTACTAGGCATATAAATAGGTATGCAAATATTATACGAATGAGTAAATACAAAGGAAGATGTACAAGAATCGGTGAAATGTGAATGACTAAGCACGATGCTAAAGTGAATGGAATTATGGGTACAAACGTAGTATGTCTTGGGAACTACCACACATACGGGCATGAAAAACATAAAAGCACCTTCAATTACAACATTTGTGTTAATACTTAAATAGATGATCATAATTTCTATGACATTTTCCACCTGATCCTACAGGTCGAATATCTTGATCTCATTGTTTTCATGATAATGCTTTTCAAATGTCTGTGATTCGACCTAACCATAAGACATGGTATACAAAAAAGAGATTGTGAGGAATTGACATCAACCCGACATGACATAATGCAAAGTATGATCCATTTATCATACTAGATCAATCAGATCAGGTATGGTGCATGCACTTTCCAAAAATATTGAAACGTCAAAGAGATGAGTTATTGTCTGTAGTTAAGAATAAACCGCTTGGCATTATAAACACAGAAGAAAAAGATGATCCATTGCAATGGGTATCTGTAGGCTTTTTTAACGGCCATCCATTGGGATTGGTAATGATGATCTATGCTTCGTCTAGGTAGCTCGTTGCATCAGAAACATGCTTTCAAATGGGCATTCGTTGAAATTTTCAAAGGATTCCAATTGAAAAGAATACATACAACCGTCCAATGATGTTCATTGCCTCGTAAACATAATTTCCAATGGCATCCGTTGTAATCTCCAATGGATTCTCATTGAAAAATCCATCATCATGTCAATAAGTGACATCCATTGATTGGATGTCGTTTCCAACGGGCATCCGTTGAAAATTTTGGTATTTAACATGTTGAATAGTTCAATTTTCAAGAAATCTCAAAACAAAAACAAAAAATTCTCTCAAACACTAATCTTAAACCCTTACATACAATGAGACCTCAATAATTTATCGGTCATGATGGATTGTTAGCGAGTTCTGCAGAAACCTCGCCACCACCTTCTCCACCACCATACCTTCTTCCACCATCTATATCGGCACCACTAATATTTTATGATGAAGACATTATGGTGGATATCGATGATTTGATCGATACCTTCGACGATCGTCCAAATGTTAGCATCATCGATCCTAAACGTCTTGACGAGACGTTTTGATAAAATACTGTTCATTTACATATATATATATATATATTAATTTTTAAAATCGTAACGTTTTTGTTTACACGTAAAGTTTTGATGTCGATGATGCTCTTAAGCACACGAACAACAACATATCCCAGGTTCTTTGCAAGATCGGTTGTATTATTCTTCGCAAGTCATGCCAAATGTGATACGCTGCCGATTGTGGTGTACTTTTATCGTAAGTGCTATAATATAATATTTAATTTAATATTATTATTGAATTTGTATAAGAAATTATTTGCTTTACATTTAATTTTATACCAAGCATATAGATGGTGGAAGAATGATACATTGCGTATCTATACGCCTAGATACGCGATATGCAAGCTCGATTGCAATTGACAATGAACAAAGGTCAAATCGACATAGGTAAAAGACGAGGTTTTCAACTAACTGGTCCAACACTGGGAGTCATAGGACTTCAAGGCCAAAAGAAAAAAGGTCAAAAAGTGTCACTACGACGAGAAACTTTCCAAGGATGGTTCGCATTGTCATACCTTAGAAGCGAAGTCGTTCTAAAAAAAAGAATGGATAAGAAATTTTCTTTATAATTTAAATTTACTTATCTGTAAAATTGTTATCTAATAATATTACTTTGATGTTACCGATGTAGAAGATGAGAATAAAAGGCATCTATACGGTTTGGATTCTTTACTAAAAAGATATTATAGACAACGCTACAACGTTATCCCCACGGTCCAAGAGACATATGTGTGAGAATGACACATCGAGCATCTTGAGACTACACTCCGAAAAACACGAGCGCGTATGTATCATATGGAGAACATCATCGAGTTGATGAATGGTCAAGCGTATCAACCACTTCCACCTATAGAGGAAACACTCACTACAAAAAAACACGGGCTTTCCAACGGACGGGGCAACGGATCCATCCGTTGGAAAGAAAAACCAACGGATTGCAACGGATGACGGGATATTATAACGGACAAAAATCCGTTACAATTCCGTTAAAATTTACAACGGATTTGTAACGGATACGATCCATTAGAACGTCCATTGGCAGTCCGTCGGAAATTGTAACGGATGGCAACGGAAACCATCCGTCGGCAGTGTCCGTTGGAAGTTCCGTTAGAAATCGTTCCAACGGTCGTCCGTTGCAAGTTTTAACGGATGGCCGTTAGAACTGAATTCCGAGGGCACCGATTTAAATAATTTCACGTGAACCTGCAACGGCGATCCGTTAAAATTTGCAACGGATGTCCATTGGAATATAAACTATTTAGATCTTACCAAAGAGTGCATCCAACCATCAATAACAAAAACATTTTCGAAAAATGTCGTCGTCTTCAAATTGAAATATATATAGATCAAGGGAGTGGATGTATAGAAGAAAAGATCCTGTAACCGAAGAGATTACGCAAGAATTCTTACACGGATTAAAGCAATTCATGAGTTTTGCATCGATGCAGCCTTTGTGTCAAGAACGTGGGACAATGTTATGTCCATGCAAAAGATGCAAAAAATGAAGTATCGAAGTCAAGAAATTGTTTGCAAACATCTGTATAAGGTGGGTTTCGTTGAAAATTACGAAATTTGGTTTTTTCACGGCGAAGATTGCGGTGTTAGAGATAGTAAGCAAGATGCACAAGTACAACGAAATGAAGAAGTTATTTATGAAGAATCAACGACCAATCCATATGTGGAAATGGTGTCAGATGCTTTTCCTGGAGTTGTTAATGCCGAACATCGATGCACGTCGATTCTTCAACCTATTGGATTCGGCGAAACAACCTATATTTGAAGGTTGTCGTGAAGGTCAGTCTCGTTTATCTTTATCTTCAAGATTGATGAGTATTAAAACAGACTACAATGTGACTGAAAATTGCATGGATTCATTTTGTAAAACAATGCGGGAATATTTATTGGAAAATAACCAAGCTCCCGAGACATACTACGAAACAAAGAATGTGTCAAAAGACTTGGGAATGCCACATGAGAAAATTGATGTTTGTAGAAACAGTTGCATGTTGTTTTGGGGAAATGATAAAGACTTGTTGGAATGCAAGTTTTGCGGTGCAAGCAGATTTCGGCCTAAAAAACCATCTTCACGGAAATACGTACCATACAAGAAAATATTTCCCGAGTTTGCGCGTGAAACGAGAAATGTTTATCTTTGCCTGTGCACGGATGGTTTTAGTCCCTATGGACAATCTGGAAGTCAATATTCCCTCTGGCCGGTGATTTTGTCTCCTTATAATTTACCTCCCGAGATGTGTTTGAAAAGAGAGTTATACTTATCTACATCAAGTATTGTCAAACAATACTTGTTGGAAGAAATCATATATTTCAGCACATTTTATTTCGAGTCGCATATTCAGACGAAAGAGCGACGTGCAGCGGATGATCACACAAATTATCTGTATCAATATAATCCGTAGTTTGGCATAATTCCTGAGCTGTTTACACCGATTGGACGTACAGGAGGAAAATCCGATGAATATTGGTTAACACCAGAAGAGTATAATCATGTCCACACATATATACTACTTAATTGTCAAGAGTTATTACCGTTCGAAAGGTACGTACATGGTACATATTATAATTTCAATCTTTATATATATATATATATATATTAAAATGTAAAGTAATTTCATTATTCAGGATATTTGACGAAGAAGTGCTTGGTACATATCCTCATCTAAATGCAAATGAACTCACAGACATGAAAGTTCAACATTATGGATCGTGGTTTAGAGACTACGTAAGTACTCGTACACACATTTATGTAAATTAATTGCATATAAGAGTATTAATTTGTTTTTTTATACATACAGGTGAAATGTTCTGATGAAAGACTTCCTACGTGGATAAAAGATTTGGCTAATGGTCCCGCACGAAATGTCATGTGTTGGCCAATCTTGATTCCTCGCGGCTACACATTCCACACGTACGAACACAGAAAACATAGAA
>CM071874.1:4557905-4579182 GCA_036759665.1 Gynandropsis gynandra | reverse complement strand
GATGAAATTGAGGACAAAGAAGGTTGATCATGCAGTTTGGAGGGAAAAGGTTGCTATGATGATAATTGCACATGAGTTGCCTTTTGCAATTGTCGAGTATAGGTTCTTTAGACATATGCTTCTTGCTCTATGCCCTGATATGAAATGATATGTAGAAACACAGCGACAGCAGATGTTTTTAAGTTGTATGAGAACGAGAAAGATAAGCTGAAGGTTGCTTTGAGCAAAGTTCATAGTAGAATATGCATCACTGCTGATCTTTGGAGTGCTATTAGTCATGAAGGGTATATGTGTGTGACGGGGCATTATGTTGATGAGGAATGGAAATTGAATAGCAAGATTTTATCGTTTACTACATTGCCTCCTCCACATTCGGGAATGGAAATTGCGAAGAAGATAATTAGTTGCTTGAAGGAATGGAACATTGATAAGAAGATTTTTTCCATCACCGTTGACAATGCTTCATCTAATGATGTCATGGTGGAATTTGTGAGGCATCAATTTAAGCATCAAGGGTTGTTGCTTGCAGATGGAGATCATTTCCACATAAGATGTAGTGCACATATTCTTAATCTTATTGTGCAAAAGGGACTAAAAGTCATAGATGATGCTTTGATGAAGATAAGAGAGAGTGTGAAATATGTCAGAGGATCCGAGGCGAGGACAAAATTGTTTCGGGAATGTGCAGAACAAGTTGGTATTACAAATGGAGCTTTTTTGTCTATGGATGTAAGCACTCGGTGGAATTCGACTCATACAATGCTCGTAAATGCCCTTAAGTATCAATATGCTTTTAAAAGTCTTGCGATGGTTGATGGGAGCTATAAGCATTGTCCTACAGAAGAAGAATGGGCTAGGGGAGAAAAGATTCGAGATTTTTTGCAACCATTTGCTGAAATCACCAACTTGATTTCGGGCTCAAAGTATCCGACTTCCAACTTGTACTTCATGAAAATTTGGAAGATCGAAGTCCTTTTAAGAGAGTATCGGGGGAGCAATGATGAACTACTAAGAAGTATGGCAGAGAGCATGCAAGAGAAGTTTGATAAGTATTGGGATACATATAGTTGCATTCTTTCCATGGGAGTTGTGCTTGATCCAAGAATGAAACTCAAAGTACTAAAGCATTGTTATAACATTCTTGATGAGACGACAAGTCAAAAAAAGGTCGATGATGTGAAAAAGGCGATGTTAGCGCTCTTGGAAGAATACAAGAGAAAATTTGGGGAAAAGACTTCTAAAAGTTCAACGCCATGGGAAAAGAGCGGAGTCCAAGATAATGGACAAAGTTCATCATTTTTTGAAGTAAGTTTATAACTTAATAAGTTGTATCTTATTTTTTATGAATATCTCGATTGATTCTTTTTTATTATTGACTTATTTAGGATGCATACATTTGTGATGGTGATGAGTCTTCGGATGATGGATCGGCATCAGGTTTTGAGAGATACCTGTGTGATCCTAAGATCCGCATGCAAGATCACACCGATATGGATGTGTTGCAGTTCTGGAAGTCTAACACTAAGACATATGGTATTGAGTTAGCGCTTATGGCTTCTGATATCCTAAGTATTCCGATCACCACAGTTGCTTCAGAGTCTTCTTTCAGTGCCGGCTCACGTGTGCTCAACAAATACAGAAGTCGTCTCTTACCGTCAAATGTTCAAGCCTTAATTTGTGCTCGTTCTTGGTTACTTGGTTACGATGAAGAAGGTTAAGTTTATACATTTCAATTCAAATTATCGAGATTATACGATTATGTATGTTGTTCATTTGGTTTCTTTGATTGACCAATGTGTAGATTCTATATTTAGCGGCCCCGATGGATTTCTCGCCACGACCTCATAATGTGAAGCCTTATTATCTCTCTCACATAAACAAGGTAACCTCAAAAGTCAAAACTCATGTATATTATTTACTCATTTAGATTGAAACGTATGTAACAATGAAGAATAAATTGTAGTTTAATGCTAAGGGTATTGATCATGTTTTTTTTTGTTTTGTAGTAATTTCCGAGAGAAATTCAAATGGTGAAATCGGAAAAGCAAGAGCTTCAAGTTAATTTTGTTTTTCATTTATGGACTTATATGGAATATTTTTTAATCTTTGTTGATGTTTGTTTTAAACTAGTTGACTTCTATTGATTTGTTTAGCGTTTTGAACTTTGTTGACGTGAAATTTGGATTCATATGAATTAATTTAGCGTTTTAGACTTGTTTAATTTTTTTTGTTTTTTTTATCTCTTTAAGCCCGAAGTCCGGCCCGAGCCCATCCAAATCCCGTTGGACCGGATTTCGGGCCGTATATTCTAGGCCCGACCATATTCGGACCGGGCCAACCTGACCCGAAAAAATTAGGGCTTTTTTCGAGCTCGGGCCGGGTTCGGGCCGGACCGGCCCGTATCGCACCCCTATTCGGCACGAGAGGATAAAAAACAAGCTTAAAAACTTTAAAAAAATGTGACATGGGCCCTTCCCCTATATTAATTCGAGCCCATATCTTTTTTCTTTTTCTTTTAATGGTCTTGGGTCGGACCTTTTAAAAAAATTAATGGGCCTTGGACCCGAGGGAACAAAATTAGAAACGCCTGATAAGTTTAAAAAATTGTAACGAGCTTTATTTTGATATTAATTCGAGCCCATATCAACCAAAAATCGTCCATAGTAAAAAACAATTCATGCATACGGTTCTCCTGGTGATTTCCTTTTCGGCACCAGTTAAATTTATTTAGAGAAAAACATATCATCTTCTTCCTTCTTGTATCTTCACCGTAATATGGTTAAATTTGATTTTAATTATATCCAAAAAATTGTTAAATTTATCAACAATCAAAATCAAAATTTAACGTAAAACACAATAAATCGATTTTGATATCAATTAAAAGAATTTGATTTTTCTTATATGAATTTTAATTTTAAAATTCTATTGTGAATTACATAAAAAACTATATGTAATTGTTGAAATTTTCACACGAAGTTAGTTGTAAATGTCGAAACGAATTTAGTTGTAAAAAAATATATTCTAAATGCATTGATGACTCTCTATATTACATTTATTAGAAGTGTGATTTTCACAAGATTTATGAAAGGCATTGAAAAACCAGTATAAGATAGAATTTGCCTCTTCAAATCGATTCGTAACTAAAAAGTTTCTTAATGTTAGAATGATCAATGGAAGATCAGTTACCACACAAGTTGAGGAATTTCAAGTCATAATCCACAAGTTAAATGAGTAATTTATGTGACTACCATTAGGATTTATTGACAAATCACTATTTTCATGGACTTAATTTAAGAAAATATCTAACACATATAACTGTAGATATGAGTCTCGAGGAGTTGGTCCTGAAACTTCGTATTGAAGAGAACAAACAGATATGTGAAAAAGGAGATCTGACATCCATTGAGGCAAATGTTAACATAGTTGAGGCCAGTACAAAGAAAAGAAAAATGGTAAGATTACGTATGCAAATCCTATCGCTCATGCTCCAAGGAAATTTGAATTCGAAAAACTGCAAGAATAAGGGTAACAAGAAATTGTTGTGTCGAAGACACAGACACAAGGCAAAAGATTGTTACCACCAGAAGACACAACCTCAAGATAGTGGTCCGGTAAAGAACAAAAACCAAGCTAACGTTGTTGAAAATCAATTTGTCGATATCATTGAGGCAAATCTAGTTTCTAAAACAATTTATTAGCGGGTTGATACCAGAGCCACTATGCATGTATGCTTAGCTTGAGAGTTAATTTCTACATACCAACAAATTGAAAATGAAGAAAATATATACATGAGAAATGAAATAATCACAAAGGTTATAAGACAAAGCAAAGTGGTTTTGAAGTTAACCTTGGAGAAAGAACTTGTGTTATCAAATATGTATCATGTTCCTTTCACAAGGAAGAATCTTGTTTCTTGTCCTATCCTTAGTAACAAGGGTTTTAGACTTATGTTTGAATCTAAAAAGTTTGGAATCACTGAGGGTGGGATGATTTTTGGTCTTCAAATCAATGTTGTTCGTGTTATAACTAATCTTACTATAATAAAGATGATGCTTCTATGTATATGATTGAGTCATCGTCATTATGGCTTTGCAGATTAGGGCAAATAAATTTCCCTTATTTACAAAGAATGATAAATTTAGATCTTTTACCTAAGTGTTCTTTGCAAACAAAAACAAAATGTGGGGTTTGTATAGAATCAAAATATGCAAGAAATGCACATAAATTTGTTGAAAAAAATGAATGAAATTGTTGGTTTTATTGATTGGGATTTATCTTACTTTCGAGCAACTCTGAGTAAAGGAGTGAAAAACTATTATATTATATAATTGATGATTGTAATAAGTATTGATATATATATATATATATATTATATTTGATACGTACCAAAGATGGAACTTTGAGCATGTTCAAAGTGTATAAAGCCGAAGTTAAAAATGAACTTGAGAAAAGAATAAAAATATTAAGGTCCGATAGAGGTGGAGAATAACCATCCAATAACTTTACAAATTTTTGTTCTTCGTATGGAATAGTGCATCCAACGACTGCACCATGTACTCCACAAGAAAATGGAGTAGACGAATGGAAAATTATTACACTAAAGAATATGATAAATTAAATATTGATTAGTTTGGGAGCACCGATAAATTTATGAGGTAAGGTCTATTAAGAGAAAGATATATCCGAAAAAAGATCTTACCAGTTACATCCAACAACAAACTACATGAAAGTTGCCCTTTTTTCATGGGGATTTACACATCACATAGATGCACAGAGGAACAAAACGAACTTCATATATTCGTTTTCCACTCAATCCAGAAACAAGATTGGACGTTATTCCGCTTCATCTCCATTTTCTTGAAACTGTTCCTTAATAATGTTCTGGATTGAACATTACTTATTGCAATTAATGTTTTAAATAGATTTTTATATAAATCGAGTGAAATATCTTTATGAGTTGTGGAAATTATGAATATCATCTTACAAGACTATGAAATGTGGGGTTACCTTACGGAAGTTAAAATTCTTTTACTAAAGAGAACTAAATTCGAACCAAAGACTATAGATTGCATTTATATTGGTCTTATAAAGATAGCATTGTTTATAGGTTTTTTGCTTCATAATTCTGAAATTGAAGGACTAACAAAAAAATCTATGATAGAAAGTGCCGAAGCAAAATTATTTGAAGATATTTTTCCATTATGTAAAACAACAGATGGAAGTTCATTGATACATCTAGCTCATAAAACCATCAGCCATGAATGGATATTCGAAAGAAAGATGAGATCCAATAGAAATATAGAAAATTATAAAACTCGATTGGTAGCCAAATGTTACCGTCAAAAGGAAGGAATAGATTTCTTTGACACCTATTCACTCGTTTGTAGAATTACACCGGTATGAACGTTGATTGTTATTGTTGCAATTCAAAATTTAGAGATTCATCAAATGGAAGTGAAATTGCATTCTTGAATGGTGAATTAGATATTACGGACTTAAAAAACACCTAAACAATGGCCTGTAAAAGTTTGATAATACTTCATTATCAAATGGTTTTAAGACAAAAAGAATGTGATAAATGTGTCTATGTGGAATAGTACAAAGATGCAGACATTATTCTATGTATTTATGTCATGATATGCTAATTATGGGAACAAATAAAGATGTGATCAATCGAACCATGAAAATGTAAAATTCTTGTTTCTGTGTGAAATACATGTGAATTTGCAATATAGTTATCAGAATACAAAAGAAAAAAAATTCAGAACGTTACACTTTAACACAATATTATTATACCAAAAAATTCCTTAAAAGTTTATACATTAATTTGATTTCAAACATGTTGTAACGCTATGATTCTAGTGTTCACCTTAAGAAGAAAAGGGGATAGTGTATCACAATTGGAGTAAACATGTGTTATTGGTAGTTTAATGTACAACATGAATTGTACAAGATTAAATTTTCCATATTCGATTAGTCGATCCAATAGGTACTCACACAATAAAAGAAAGAACATTGGTTAGCATTAGTAAGAGTTTTGAGATACCTTTAGCATACGATTAGCTATTACTTGTATTACACAAAATATCCACTAGTATTAGAACGATCTTGTGATGCAAATTGGATTTCAAATAATACGGACACTAATCCCACAAGTGGATTTGTATTTACACTTGAAGGAGCAATTGTATTTTTATTCATCACAATAATCGGTTGTGACACGTTCAACAATGGAAGCAACATTTGTAGCCTTGGATAAAGTTACCAAGGGAGCGGAATGGTTCAAAAACTTCATAGAAAGAATTATGTTATGGAAAAAACCTATTAGTGCCATTTGCATTCATTGTTTTAATATGGTGGCTCTTGCAAGAACGAAGAACCAAATTCTAATGGAAAATCGAAGGATATAAAGCAACACTGTAACACGACACGACACTATAAAAACAAGTGAATATCAATTGACGAATTAACGGATTCATTCGTTGACTTTAATTCCAATGGGTTTTAACGGAGACCTTCGGGTTATCAACGAGCGGATATATATACCGCAATCCCTTGACATTATCAACATATATTGTCTATTTGTATTTAGCGAGAAATCCGTTGAAAACCCGCTATAATTTTGCAAAATCGTTTCATCAGATGAAAATTGAAATTATGAGCGGATGAACGTTTATAAATATAAATATTCAATCAACCTTTTAGAATCAAATTGACCGTTAGAGCTCAAGGTGTGTTCGTTGGAACTTTTAACGAATATTCGTTGAAATTTTCAATATGTATACACCAAACTGAAATTCGTTAACATCAAGCCATAAACAAGAAATATACCTACAAACAACATCGGCTTCATCAAATAAAGATATATACAGATCAAGAGAGTGGATGTATACAAGAAAAGATCACGTAACTGAGAAAATTACGCAAGAATTGGAGCAATTCATGAGTTTTGCGTTGATGTAACATTATGTCAAGAACACAAAACAATATTATGTCCCTGAAAAAATACACAAAAACATGAAGTATTGAACTCAAGAAATTATTTTCAATTACATTTACAATGCCGGTTTCGTAGAGAATTATGAAGTTTGATTCTTTCATGACAAAGATTATGGTGTTAGAGATATGAGTGTGCAAGAAACACAAGCAATGAAAATAAATTAAACACTTCATTGCAAATCAACGACGACCAATCCATATGTGGAAATTGTTTCATATGTTTTTCCTAGAGTTGTTGAGCAAATGCATACAGAGATGCCAAACAATAAGGCAGAGTGATTTTTCAACCTATTGATTGCGGTGAAACATTCTATATATGAAGATTATCGTGAAGGTCAGTCTCGTTTATCCTTATAATCAAGATTGATGAGTATAAAATCAGACTACAATGTAACTAAAAATTGCTTCGATTCATTTTGCAAAATTATGCATGAATATTTACCAAAAAACAATTAGGTTCTTCATATGATGAAATAAATAATTTTTTAAAGGAATTGGGTATGTCACATGAAAAGAATAATGTTTGTACAAATGGTTGCATGTTGTTTTCGAGTGGAGATAACACGATGGTATATTCATCAGAATCAGTGGAGTGTGGAGGACATCGTGGTCATCGAAAACCACAAAACCGAGGTCAATAACATAACTGATAGAAACAAAACATTTTTTGGGAATTACATATTGGAAATAACTCACTTTGCATCATAATTTGGATGTTATGCATACTGGAAAACTTTTTGATAACAACATCAATAATGTTTTGAATATGACTGATAAAGCGAAGGATAATATACACTCAAGAGCTATTACCTTTCGAAGGTACAAAACAGTGACAATCTTTAAATTTGTTACATAGGAATATATATGTTAACATGCTAATTAATAATTGTTAGTTTAATTGTTTTCATTCTAGTATCTTTGATGACAAAGTAATGGGTACATATCATCGTCTAAGTTCAGATGAACTCAACAAAATGAAAGTTCAAAATTATGTCTTGTGGTTGAGAGATTATGTAACATATACATCTTATATACTTTTGTTTATATATATATTTCTCAAAATAATATATTTATATAATTAATCATTTATTTTTATATTTAGGTTAAGAGTTGAGAAGAGTGACATTCTACTTGGTTAAGATATTTGGCTAACAGTCTTCCAAGAAATGTATGGTATTGGTCAATTATGTTTATTCGGAGATACATATTCCATACATACGAGAAAAAACATGGATGCATATAAAATTACGGAATTTTCGTCAATAGTGAAATAAAGGATGATAATATGTATGGAATTTTGCACAAAATCCTATAGGTCAAATATCTTCACTACTAGAAAATTAAGATTTAAGGACTCAAGAATCCGTCCTTAATCCGTCCTTAAACGTGTTTACGGACATATTAGGGATGGACAATAGTAGTCCGTAAACGAGCGTTGTCAAATGATATCTTCCCTAATCTGTCCGCAAATAAGGACGGAAATTCTAATCCGCAAACCGTCCATAATTGCTTACCACCACACCGTTCTCTAATCGACGGGAAAAATGGGGAAATTTTTCTACAAAAAATTACGGACGGGTAGCCCGTCCGCATTTGCGGACACCCCCATCCGTCCCCAAATTTGAGAATGCCCCTTCCTTGCGTCCGCAAATTTGAGGACGGACGGGGCGTCTGCAAATGCGGACGGGCCACCCGTCCGTAATTTTAAAAAAATAAAATTGAAATTTCATTCAATTTAATTATATTAAATTTTAATTGTTTGTACATAATTAATTTGAAATTATATGTGAGTTTGTATTAAAAATCCGTTGCAAGTATTTCGGGCGGCAAAACTCGGGACGACCATCGGAACGTGGGATGGCCGTCGGAACTCGGGATGGTCATCGGATCTCGGAACGGACGCTGGAACGCGGAAGAGAATGGAGTGACCAAGAAAGGAGTGGGCGAGAGAGAAGGATTGGACGAAATAAAAAATGGGGGTGGGATGGAGTTTATAGCCTCTTTCCGGACGGTCGAGAAAAACCGTTCGTAAACCGTCTGCAATTACGAACGGAAAGAAAACGATCGTCTGTAATTGCAGACGGAAAGAAAACGATAGTCCGCAATTACAGACCGCCCGACCGTCCGCAAATTTGCGGACCGCTCGGTCGTACGTAATTGTGGACCGCTTGACCGATCTGGTCATGAGATTGTTACATGGATGATTATGATAGAAGAGTATTCTTCAACAATCTTGCTCTTGCATGTCCCATTCATAAACATATATATGTTTTGAGTCTTTCACCTTGCCATAGATAAGGAAATTGAGCCAAGGACATACAATGAAGTGCAAGGGAAGGATTAATGGGAAGAAGCTATGAATGCCGATGAGCTATCCTGAAGCCACACCGAAGAGGATATGTGGACGTCCTGAATTAGGGACCGCGATCTAGGGGCGTCCGCAATTTGTGGACGGCACTCGGTGTCTGTCCTTAATTCAAGATGCCCTCGACATCCGTTTCCAATCCGTCTGCAATTGCGGACGACTTAGGAACCATTTGTCCGTTCGCAAATTTAGGGACGGATTAGGGACCGATTTTTTCCCATCCCTATTCCATCTGTAATTTGTCTGCAGATTTAGGGACGGACTGTTGATCATCTCGTTTTCATGTATTTCTTACACGATTTTAGAGATGTTTTTCATATAGATGCGATGCTTTACGTATGATTCTGTATCCGTTTTACTTGTTTTCGTGTTTTCATGTTCTTACAGGTTTTTATGCGTATTCGGTTCATTTCGGAGCTAAAGGACGTGCATGAGAAAAAGTACCAACATCAAGGACCATCACGGAACAAACGAGACGAGAATCGGCAAGGAATAGCCACTACCCAAGTGGGTAACTCCCTAGCCCGAGCAAGCATTTGTTACGGTGATTTTGTCCAACAAATTGAGCACGAGTCGGGCAAGAACTACCATGCCTGGGGCCTCAGCCCGAGCGGGCATCGGCTCAGCCCGACCGGGGCTCACCTCAACCCGACCAGGGCACTCTCTACCCCGAGCGGGCTGCCTCTTTTTCCATCGCGATCCCGCACGATCATGCGCGCCGCACCCGAACGGGTCACTTATCCAGCCCGCGCGGGTCGTGTCCGTCACCTGTAACTCCAAATAAGTTAATTTGTCTTAAAACAAATGGGAGTTTGTTGGGAACTTATACAATAAGGAAAACGACTTTGGAGAAGAGGAATAAGTGATATTTTGCTGGAGAAAGTAATGGAAACATCGTCCAACTTATTCAAGAATGGAAACTCATGAAAAGACAACAATCGGTGGCTGCTGCAACATAAGGAAGAACTGAACAGACGAAAGGGAAAGAACAGAGAAAAACAAAGAAAAGAGGAAGGAAAGAAGAAGAGAGGAGTGAGAGGTCGAGCTCATTCACTCAGTTTTCACTTCTTCATCGAGGAGAGAGTAGGGAGACGAAGGAGGTTCTTGCGAATGAGACTTACAAGGAGCATTGGAGATCAACCCCACACTTCGGTTTCGTTTGGTTTTCATAATCCTTAGACCTTCTATTTCGTTTATGTTTGTTTACGGACGCATGAGCGAGTAGTTTGTTTTGTTCTAGGAGAAGGGATTAGCCCATGGCTATCCCAGAACCACTTTTGATTTATCTTTGAATGCATCTTCCCATTTTCGTTTATCTATTCTTTATCTGAGTGCTTAATTTACTTGTGTTTGCCATGGCCACGTAGATGCATGTGTTAGGGATTAGGAGAAGGACCGAAAGGAGAATTCTAGTCCTAGAAGATCAGGTTTAGAACAACCAAGGTTAGGCCACGAAAGTAGGGTAGCAACGGTTGAGGGTAAAATGGATGAATCACATGTCTTATGGGTTTAGTTCAAGGTGTCAGCCACGAAAGTAGGGGGTAACTTGACTAGATCACGTGTCTATGCCTCGAGAGAAGGTAGATATCGTATTAGGATCGTCTGCCTTAGATAACTTGACTGGGATTGCATGATAGATAGGTTGATTGTTGGTTTCGGTAGTCTTGTGGTGAAACCGGTTTCCTGGAACGTTTGTCTCATTCTTAAGAACTAGTTTGTTTATTTGTTTTAGTATTTCCTTCTTAAAACCATATTTTGTTCGTTAGCAAGTTTGATTCGTAGTTTGAGTTTAGGTTGTGTTGCGTAGTCCCTGTGGGATCGACACCTGAAGTACTACACATGTGTCGTGCACTTGCGGATAGTTTAGGTTATTTGTTTAATTTTGATAACGCATCAAGTTTTTGACGCCGTTGCCGGGGACTATTGTCAACACGTCTTAGATTCGAGCCTAGAGTCTTTCTTGTTTGTTTTTGTTTTCTTTTATTTCATTTCTTACTACCTAATTTCATTCGTTTGTCCTTTGGTTGTTTATGACCAGGTCTCAAGGTAATCTACTCCTACTCCAAATCGACCCAGAGATCGAGCGAACTTGCAGACAACTGAGAAAGGGCAAAGAAGAAGGTAACACAGAGCCGTCAGATCAACGAGATATGGATAATCAAAACAGCCATGAACAGCTTCAATTACCTCTCGGTAATTTGGGCATATGCAGCAACAACCACTCGCGCCTCAACCGCGAGAACCACAGGCTCCTCCACCACGTCGTCTCAGGGATTACATGGTGACGAACATTAACAACGTGCAAACAGCCATAAGGATGCCTGCTGTTGCTACGTGGTGCCGAACATGAACAACGTGCAAACAACCATAAGGATGTCTGCTGTTGCTAGAGAATAGTTTGTGATTAAGCCGACAATGATCAACATGCTTTATCAGAAGCAATTCATGGGTGGAAATCACGAGGATCCCCATCAGCACCTCAGAGGCTTCCTTGAGCTTTCTGGTACGTTCAAGATACACGATGTCTCGGAGGATGCGATATTACCGCGTCTTTTCCCTTCTCAATTGGGGGAAGAGCAAAAACTTGGCTGCAATCGCTCCCCACTAGATCTATCACTACTTGGGATCAGCTCTGCACATTGTTCTTATCACACTTCTTTCCTCCGTGCAAGACGATTCAGATGAGGGGAGAAATCACAACGTTCAAATGCAGAGATGAAGAAACTTTGTTTGAGGCGTGGGGCAGATTTAAGGATCTTCTAAAGTTGTGTCCACACCATGGTCTTGAGCAGTGGTACGTTATCCAAACCTTTTACAAAGGAATTTCAGATGAACACCGAACGACGTTGGATAACGCTGCCAGAGGATCATTTACGGATCTGAGCGTCGAGGAGGCATACGAGCTGATCGATAACCTTGCCATGAACCAAACCATGTGGTCAACATTGAGAGGTATGCCTAATAGCACTCGTCGTCTATATGAGCCGAATCAGAGCAGGCAACGAGTAATACAGCGAACGCCATGTACTGTGTGAATTGTGGAGATATGGAGCATGTAGCGTATCAATGCACGGTACATGAGGATTTCTAACAGATGAATTATGCCTAGCAGAAAGGAAACACTCAATTCGGGAATACCTACAACCCGAATTGGAGAAATCACCCGAATCTTTCGTATCGAACGACTCAACCGGTAAAGTATTCGGAGTTTCAGCAAAGGCAGCAAACTTTTCAGCAAAACAATCAGCAATTCTAGCAAGCTCAGCAAGTTCCGCAAGCTCCTCAACCTCCTCAACCTCCTCAAGCCTCTTCGTCAAACCTTGAAGCAGTGTTGCTCGAATTTATTAAGGAGCAAAGGCAGCAACAATCGACTCAAACCAAATTCAACGCGGATGTGGGGACAGCGATTAGTGAGCTTAAATCTCATATGAAATCCTTGAGCACACATGTGAAGATGTTAGAAAATTCCATAGCACAACAGGCTGTCTCATCTTCTCGGAATCCCGGACAGCTTCTCGGTAAACCCGATCTTAACCCGAGATAGTACGTGAACGCCATCACCTTACGCAGCGGTAATGTGCTCGAGAATCCACCCCCGAAAGAGCAAGAGAAAGCTGCTGGAAAATCAGTGGATAAAGGAAAGGGCATTATAAATGAGGGAGGAGCTGAATCAGAATTGGAGAAACCGTACGTTGCTCCACCGGCGTACAAACCCCCGACACCGTATCCTCAACGGTTGGTGAGTAGCAAGAACGAGGTAAGGTATGGACGGTTTGTAGAGATCCTTAAGAAGCTTCAAATCAACATACCGTTCATAGAGTCCCTCCAACAAATTCCCACGTATGCCAAGTTCCTCAAAGAAATACTGTCCAACAAACGGCGTATCGAAGAGAGTGAGACGGTAGCACTCACCGAGGAATGCAGCGTCATTCTTCAAAACAAGCTGCCCCAAAGTTGAAGGACCCTGGAAGCTTCTCCATTCCGTGCACAATAGGTAATCTTGATATCGATAAAGCTTTGTGTGATTTAGGAGCAAGCGTGAACCTCATGCCACATTCAGTCTTCAAGCGGATGAACTTCGGCGATCTCAAACCTACCAAGATGTCTCTCCAACTCGTTGACCGTTCAGTAAGATATCCGGTGGGTATTGTTGAAAACATTCCCACCAAGGTAGGTTATATTTGTATACCCGTTGACTTTTTTGTACTTGATATTGAAGAGGATGCTAGGATACCGATTATTCTTGGTAGACCGTTCTTAGCTACTACAGGTGCGATGATAGACGTACAACAAGGAAAACTTTTCCTACGTGTCGAAGATGAAACAATTGAATTCAACTTGTCCAAATCTATGAATGGACCCTCCATCAAGGAGTCTTGCTTTCGAATTGACTTGTTGGACGAGTTAACGAACGACACGTTTGATCAAGTAAGTATTTTCGATCCCCTCGTTAGATGCTTGACTCAAGTCTGCAAAGATGCAGGTTTTACTGATGAAGAAGCTGAGGCGTACACAAAATTTATGAGTTCTATTGAAGCAGTAAGAGACGCCCCATGTGAGGAGATACCACATGAAGCACAAGATGACTTCGCAGTGGAGAAGGCGCCCAAACTCGAGCTGAAGCCTCTTCCTTCTTCTCTTCGGTATGAATACCTCGGACTTAATGATACATACCCTGTTATTGTTAATGCTGATTTGAGTGCAGATGAGACATAAAAGCTACTTGAATGCTTAAGGAAGCATAGGAGAGTGATCAGATACACCATCGAGGATATCAAGGGACTGAGCCCTTCGTTATGCATGCATCGAATACTCATGGAGGACGGGCATAAACCATCCATCGAAGCACAAAGGCGGCTGAACCCCAACATAAAAGAGGTAGTGAAAATAGAGATACTAAAACTTCTGGATGCAGGTATCATATATCCTATCTCGGACAGCGAATGGGTAAGCCCCGTGCATGTCGTACCAAAGAAAGGACGAATGACGGTAGTACGCAATGATAACAACGAGCTGATTCCAACGAGAACCATCACGGGGTGGAGGATGTGCATAGACTACCGCAAGCTCAACAAGGTGACAAGGAAAGATCACTTCCCTCTCCCATTTCATCGACCAAATGTTAGAACGTTTAGCGAATCAAGCCTATTTTTGTTATTTGGACGGATATTCTGGTTTCTTTCACATTCTCATTCACCCTCAAGACCAGGAGAAGACGACTTTCACGTGTCCTTATGGGACATTCGCTTACCGTCGTATGCCTTTTGGCCTCTGCAATGCTCCGGCTACTTTCCAGCGTTGCATGATGGCAATCTTTTCTGATTTAATTGAATATATCATGGAAGTGTTTATGGATTGTTTTTCGGTTTATGGCTCTACATTCGATGATTGTCTCGTTAACCTTTCTAGAGTGTTGCAGCGATGTGAGGAAGCGAATCTTGTTCTTATTTGGGATTTTTTATACGTATTTCTTCTCTTTTTCATACGTATTTCTTACACGATTTTAGAGATATTTTTGATATAGATGCAATGGTTTACATATGATTCTGTATTCGTTTTACTTGTTTTCGTGTTTTCATGTTCTTACAGGTTTTTATGCGTATTCGATTCATTTGAGAGATAAAGGGACAAAGTACCAACATCGAGGATCATCACGGAACAAACGGGATGAGAATCGGCAAGGAATAGCCAATACCCACGGGGGTAACTCCTTAGCCCGAACTGGCATTTGTTACGGTGATTTTGTCCAGCAAATTGAGAACGAGTCGTGCAAGAACTATCACGCCCGGGGCCTTAGGCCGAGCGGGCATCACCTCAGTCCGACCGGGGCAGTCTCTAGCCCGAGCGGGCTACCTCTTTTTCCATCGCGATTCCGCGCGATCATGTGCGGCGCACCCGAGCGGGTCACTTACCCAGCCCGCGCGGGTCGCGTCCGTCACCTGCAACTCCAAATAAGTTAATTGTCTTAAAACAAATGGGAGTTTGTTGGGGACTTATACAATAAGAAAAACGACTTTGGAGAAGAGGAATAAGTGATATTTTGCTGGAGAAAGTAATGGAAACGTCGCCCAACTTATTCAAGAATGGAAACTCATGAAAAGACAACAATCGGTAGCTACTGCAACATAAGGAAGAACTAAACGGACGAAAGGGAAATAAGGGAGAAAAGGAAAGAAAAGAGGAAGGAAAGAAGAAGAGAGGAGTGAGATGTCGAGCTCATTCACCAAGTTTCGAGTTCTTGATCGAGAGGGAGAGAAGGAGGTTCTTGCGAAGGAGACTTGCAAGGAGCATTGGAGATCAACCCCAAACTTCGGTTTTCGTTTGGTTTTATCAACCCCACACTTCGGTTTCGTTTGGTTTTCATGTTCCTTAGACCTTCTATTTCATTTATGTTTGTTTACGGACGCATGAGCGAGTAGTTTGTTTTGTTCTAGGAGAAGGGATCTATCCCGGAACCACTTTTGATTTATCTTTGAATGCATCTTCCTGTTTTCGTTTATCTATTCTTTATCTGAGTGCTTAATTTTCTTGTGTTTGCGATGGACACATAGATGCATGTGTTAGGGATTAGGAGAAGGACCAAAAGGAGAATTCTAGTCCTAGAAGATTAGAGTAAATAATAAAGATGAGGGTAAAATGGATGAATCACATGTCTTATGGGTTTAGTTCAAGGTGTCAGCCACAAAAGTAGTGGGTAACTTGACTAGATCACGTGTCTATGCCTCGAGAGAGTGTAGATATCATATTAGGATCGTCTATCTTAGATAACTTGACTGGGATTGCATGATAGATAGGTTGATTGTGTGTTTCGGTAGTCTTGTGGTGAAACCGGTTTCCTGGAACGTTTGTCTCATTCTTAAGAACTAGTTTGTTTATTCATTGTTATTATTTTCTTCTTAAAACCATATTTTGTTCGTTAGCAAATTTGATTCGTAGTTTGAGTTTAGGTTGGGTTGCGTAGTCCCTATGGGATCGACACCTGAAGTACTACACACATGCCGTGCACTTGCGGGTTGTTTAGGTTATTTGTTTAACTTTGATAACGCATCAAGTTTTTGATGCTTGGTTTAGTTGGATTGATAATAATGATTTTCAAATTACACGAAAAAATCGATTGAGAGGAATTAATATCAACCCAGCATGACATTACGCAAAGTATGATCCATTCATCACAACAAATCAAGCATGATCAAGTATGTTACGTGCAATATCTAACATCACTGAAATGTCGAAGAGAAGAATGGTGGATCGTAGTAAAGATTAAACATTGTGGTGTTATAAACACAGAAGAAAAAGAAGATAACCCTAAGCCAATACGCTTAATTGATACTAAAAATCGTGAAAGGATTCTCGTAAAGACCAATATAGGTAGTGAATACATCGGTGAATATGAAGACGTTGAACCGAAAGATACAGAAGATGAACATGGTGATGAATTCAATTCACCGTCGAAGAAATACTCGTCAATTGAAGAATCGATGAAAGAAGAGTTGTGAATCATGTAATTATAATTTCAAAGTTATATAATCTAAAATTTTTAAACTCTTTTATTCTATTTTCAACGTGGCATTCGTTGATAATGGTAACAGATGGCCATGGATTTTTAGAAAATTTTAAGGATTTCCTCAGTTTCTAACGAGCATCCGTTGCTAATTTTGAACGGATGCCCATTGAACTATATCATACATTATCAACGCGCATCTTTTGGAAATTTCAACAGATGGGCGTTAGAACTTGCCAATGGACATTCGTTGGAAAAAGTATGATCTATAATGTGCCTAGCTAGCAAATGCAAGTATTCTGCCTTGGAAATATAAATTTCAATGGATAACTGTTAGATATTAAAACGTTAGTCAATAAATAATGTCCATTTATTGGACGTCTTTTCCAATGGGTATTCTTTGGAAATTTTGGATGTATAATCATTTCAAGAATTCTATTTTCAACACAATATAAAAATCAAAACTACAAATCTCTCAAACTCTTACCACCTATCTTTGAACGCTATGAGACCTCAATGATTCAGCAATCACGAAGGATGTTTGGCACCGATAATATTTGCTAATGAAGACGATATGGTTGAGATCGATGCTTTTATCGATACCTTCAACGATCGTTCAAATGTTTCCATCATTGATCCCGAACTTTTTGACAAGACGTTATGTTATAATATTCTTGTACACATATATTTATTTTACTGTATTAACGTGGATTATATTCTTAAACACACGAACACCAACATCATCCGAGGATCCATGCAGGATTGACTTTACTATTCCTAGCAAGTGACTTCAGAAGTGATACGCTGTTGATGGTGGTGTACTATTATTGTAAGTATTATTACATATAATTATAATTCATTATTCATTAAATTTATTAATATATTAATTTTATTTGAATTGCATTTTATAGCGAGTTTATATATCACATAAGAAGGATACAACACGCATCTATACCTCATGGATGTGCGATATGTAATCACGATTGTGCCTGATGGTGAACAGTGTCAAAGGTAACTACTACAACAAGTATGTCAAACTGACATGGGCAACAAAAGAGGTTAGCAATCAATTTTTCTAACACTAGGAGTCGATAGACTTTAGGCCCAATAGCGAAAAGCCCAAGATTTGTCAATACGGCGAGAAGGTTTCTAGGGATGGTCTTCATCGCCATCATTGGGAGTGAAATCATTCCTGAAATGGAAAAAATAAATTTCCTGAAATTTTATTTTTTAAATATATTTATTTATATTTAAAAATTCTTTCTAACTAAAATTACTTTAATATTGGAAATTCATAGAATGGGAAAAGAACCAATGTTTTTTGAAGTGGTCATAGAGACACATGCCAAGAAAAAGTCAATTACCAAGGAAGATGCAAGGAACCTGAGTTAGTTAGCTCTCAGAAGAGCAGAAGATGAAAGTTATGATGGATAAGATGAAACAACAATCACAAGTCATCGGTTCATCTATGGAAGAACTTAGTCCTTGACAAAAGGATAAAATATAATTATAGGTAAATGATGTTTATCATTTATAATAACAATCAATTTATAAATATATAAATCTATATACTAACTTTCAATTTTTTATATTATATTCTGTTAGACCATATAAGGGGCGTCTATACGTTTTGGGTTCTCTATAACAATATATTGTAGAGGATGCCACGACGGTGTCCTCATGGTATAGGAGATGTACGCGAAGGAATAACACATCAAGCAACTCGATGCAACACTTCGAAATACGATGGTGAATATGCATCATATGGAAAGCATCACAGAATTAATGATCGTTGAAACGTATCAACCACCACCATCTACGAAGGAAACACCATCTAGACATGAATCATTGATTCCGATGCGATCCCTTTTCAAGGCGCCAAAATGGAAATGAAGACAACGATGTCAGTTAGATCACATGTAGGCTAGTTTAGTTTGATTTGTGTTTTAATTAGTTTCAAATATTATATAAACATTTTTTATATATTAACTTTTTTATTTTATTTTATTTTATTACAAATTTAGCATATTATCAACGAATGTCCGTTGATCATAAAATAACATTATCAATGGACATATGTTGATAACATTTAAAAATTTTCGCTAAACACCAACGGGCTTTCATTGGTAACCCCGACTAAGGTTTTAACATATGCTCGTTGGTTTTTGACATATGATTCAGCTGATACCCATCAGAATGTGCAACAGACATCAGTTATAATCTATTGCTACATTTTCAATGGGTAGTTTCCATTGAAACGCCGTTGGAAATTGCAAAACATTGGGTTTTCCAATGGTCGATTTCCAACGGCCAAATATTCATTGAAATCCGTTGAAAAATGTCGTTTCCAATGGATAAAAAAATGAATTTTCCAATGGATTTGAACGTTAGAAATGGCATGGTTTTTCTAGGGTGATACTTTCTAAAGAATAGAATAATATACATTGACTACACAAAATCTAAGGAAAACATTGCAGATCCGTTTACTAACGGCCTTGGTAGAGATTAAGTTTTGCATACAGGAGAGAAATGAGTTTAAAGCTAATCGAATGAGTCATCACTTGGTGGAAATCTAACCTAGCAGGATTGAAGATGATGAGTACATCACAAGCAAGCTAGGAAAACGTCCACGGGAACACGGGGAACAAGAAGAATCAGATTCGGAGGAGATTTGGACAAATTCGGACAGATTCAATAATGAGCAAAGCAATTAGCGTTTGGCTTGTGATTTGGACCAAGGAACACATCATGGACATGGAGCTTATCAAGACACGCTTATTCAAGGTCCTTTAACTCGTTCAAGGGCTAAGGAATAGAAGAAGAAGAATTCATTCATTCAAGCCTTTCTCGCACCACAAGTCATATTTCTTGAAGCCTCATTCGATGAGAGCTTGGATCGGCCTTTTGTCACTTTCATCCAAGTCTTAGAAGGTCCAAGAGAAGCTGGGTAACTCCTATATTTTGCACCCTATGCTGAAGATATGGAATAGTTGTTGTTTGGCTAGTTTTCTTATCCGTTTTTTAGGAAAACTAGTTACTATTTTTCTGTTTTGTTAGAACTTCCTTATTCTCTCTAGACTACCATTTATTTGGGATGTTTTTTTCCTAAATAGATCTAGAAGACCTTAGATACCCTATTTATGCTTTGTATTTTCGTGCATGAAGGAATAACTTTCGAACTTATCGGCTTGTCTGTGGCATTCGCTTGACTTATCAAACACTGAATCACGAGTGTTTGTGGCATCTTTTCTGCATTTAGGGTTCTTAGGCCGAGTTTAGTGAGGGTCTTAGGCGCTTAGAACCTAAGGGTTTCTCTACGAGTTTTTTAGGGGTTTAAAACCTTTTCCACCACCGAGCCTAATGGAGAATCGAGGTCCCGGATTCATATCATTTGGTATCAGAGCCCCATTTCTCTATTTGGCTATATACATATCATTTCATATTTTCATTTTTACTGCGAGTCTTGTTTGTGATTAACATCACATTTCTTTATCTCTTTTTATAGTTTCTTCATTTCTACGTCGTTGAGTCGTCCATTTCTTTTTTTTTTTTCTCTTAGTTTTCTCGAGTTTAATTGTTAGTTTAGGCTATTATTTTGTAGATTCATCCAAGAAAAAAAAAGACCAAAGAAAAAAGGGCAAAGGAACGAAGGCTGAATCCAAAAGGGAATCAAAGAGAATTAGCAACTTCTATATTTTGTCTAGTTTCCTATTATTTAGGTGTCCAATTGGAAATTTGCCAAGGGTTTGAACTTAAAGCTTTAGATCCTTGTCTAAACGAACTCCTTTGACTTTTTACTAAGTGTTGTCATCATATTACACTCTCATATCTTGTGTAAGATTAGTTTGAGTATTATTGATATAGATTCGAATCATTAGGTTCGTTATTTAGCTTAAAGAAGGTCTGACACGAGAAGAAATGAGAATTTGAGTGAAAAAATGAGCGAAAACACTTTTCTAATGAATTGTGAGATTTTTCATCTTCCTATTTCTTGTTCTTTCTTTGTCTTATCTTACTTTCTTATTTGTGCAGCAAGAAAATCATGGTGGATAACCCTAATAATCAAGCAAATCCGAATAGACCAGTTACTTAGATGCAACTTGACACTATGATGGAGAGATTAGAAGGATGGTTCGTGTCAATAATAAATCGCTTGGAGATCGCCTCGATCAACTTGAAGCGGTAACACAAGCACCTCAACAAGTGCGAGAAGCACCTGTACATCCTTGAGTGGTACCTGAACGAGACGAGATTGCACCTCAAGACGGATAAGGAGGTGAATATGATGTTGATGGTGAAGACGAGGAGATTTTGGTTCCTCAACCACGACATGCGAATCAACAACATGAATCAAGAGGTAGAGAACGTATTGATGATAATATCAGTGGCAGTAAGATGGAGATTCCTAACTT
>CM071874.1:4541070-4557867 GCA_036759665.1 Gynandropsis gynandra | reverse complement strand
AGGGAAAAACGATCCTGAAACTTACTTGGAGTGGGAAAGGAAGACATAGTTGGTGTTCGAGTGCCATAAATACTCAAAATTGAAACAAATGAGGCTAGCCATCGCCAAATTCAGTAACTATGAACTTATATGGTGGAATCAACTCATTTAATCAAGAAGACTTAATGGAGAAGAGGTCGTTGTGATGTGGCGTGCATTGAAGGCTCTCATGAGAAGGCGTATGTGCCTGAATTCTTCTACAAAGATATTAGAGATACTTTGAGGCATTTGGTGCAAGGTTCTAGATCAGTGCAGGACTATTTTAAGGAGATGTAGACACTTATGATCAGAGCTCAAACCCGAGAAGACCTACGAACCACCATGGACCAGTTTCAAGGAGGCCTCAATTTAGATATTCGGGAACAAGTGGAGACTGGTCACTGCATGGATTTGGACGAATTGCTTAACCTAGCCATCATGTCTGAGCGAAAAATCCGACGAAGGAGCAAGCAAAATCATTTTGGGGCTGTGATGAGGACATTGGACAGCAGGACGATCCGAGAGTCGGACACGCGAGCGAGGAGGTAACCTGAGGCGCCGAGCAAATGGAATCCTCCCACGGTCTAATCACGAGGGGACGAGCGCAGAACTTATGGATCAAGGCCGCCGAGATTGTGAAGGAAGCCTGGGAGGCTCTCGTTCATGAAGAGCACTCGCCCACGACCGTTGGAAGAGTCGCAACCGTCTTCAGCATCGAACCGGATGCTGGCCCAGATGCTTAGAACGCTCAAATGACCCAAACGACCGGGTGACGTCACTCCCGTCCTCACAACGGTCACATGACATCACTGGGACGTTCCAGCGCGTTCAAACAGTCACATGGCGTCACTCTTGCATGCCCAACGGTCACATGACGTCACCTCCGCGTCCATACGGTCACATGACATCACTCCCGCATGCCCAAACGGTCACATGACATCATTTGGGCACTCCAGCAAGTTGTTTTAGCCCATTTTTCTATTTTTCAGATACTTTTCGGCCAACAGGGGCAATAGGGCTATGATTTTGTGTATTTTGTCTTGTTTCTAGGTTTGAGACTTGTCTATAAAAGCAGTCCCAACCTTCATTTGTAAACAAATTAGATTTTGGTAGTAAATTTAAGTTCAAGAGAATATTTCTTCTTAACTTTAACGTTTTCGGGAAACGTATCGCCTTCAATTCGTTCCGGGAACAATTGAAGTGTGTTTAGATTGTATCAAGAGGCTTCCGCTCCTCTTGTGGTATCATTCATTCCATCCAACCCGATGAATCCCGCTTAACAACGAGGATCTCGATTTTCCCCAATACACGTCCCGATCCACTTAGCCCGTGCACGTATCAGGCTGGGTCATCAAGCCAACGACCAAACTACAACAGAGATATACACACAAAAATACGCATCGATCGTCCCTATGTGAGACGAGCGTTCTAAGCACTGAGATGAACGTTCTAGTGCATGAACAGCTGCAAGGATTGCGCCTAATCAGACCAAGAGAGACAACACTGAGACTTCTAACACAAGAAATTGCGATATCAAGTGTTTTAAGTGCTCTGGTGCAGGCCATTATGCTTGAGACTGCCCAAACCGACGTACGATTATTATTCACGACGACGTGGAGTATGAAATCGAGCCTAAGAGTGGGAGAGAATCTGATTATGATGCTCTAAATTGTGATGAAGAAGGATATGAGCAAGCACCCATGAGAGGAGAGCTTTTGGTATCACGAAGAGCTCTTAACTTGCAAGCCAAGGAAGATGCAGTAGAACAATGAGATAACATCTTCCACACGCGAGGGATTATCCACAACAAAATATACAACATTATTATTGATGGTGGGAGCTGTAACGATGTAGTTAGTTCACCAATGGTGGAGAAATTGGGGTTTACTACAACTAAGCATCCAAAATCATATAAGCTACAATGGTTTAATGACAGCGGAGAGATCAAAGTGCACCGCCAAATGAAAATACCTTCAAGATCGGTAAATATGAAGATGAATTGGTGTGTGACGTGGTTCCTTTGCAAGCTGGTCACATATTGCATGGGAGACCTTGGTAATTCGACGTGAAAGCTCAGCATGACGGGTACAACAACAAGTATTCTTTCAAATTCAAGGGCAAGGCCATTCGATTAATACCTCAAATCCCCCAAATAAGTCTATAAGCATCAAATCCAAATGCTTAAGAAAGAAAAAAAAACCATTGGCGAAGAAGAGAATGAGTTTCTTCATGCGAGCAAGCGAGATTAAGAAAGCCTTGCTTTCTGCTCGTCCGTTGGTAATTCTCAGGTACCATGAGATATACCTGACCCATGAATCACTCTCTGCTTTGCCTAGAGTTATTTCTAACCTCTTGTAGGCTTACGAAGAGTTATTCCCAGAGGAGGTTCCCAATGGATTGCCACCACTCAAGGTAATTGAACATCAGATCGATTTTGTTCCCGACGCTATGATTCCGAATAAGACATCCTATAGAACCAATCCCGAGGAGACTAAATAACTACAAAGGCAAATAGGTGAGCTTATGGAGAAGAGATATGTGAGTGAACGTATGTCTCCATGCACTGTACCAGTTATATTGGCACCCAAGAAAGATGGTTCTTGGTGTATATGTGTTGACTGCAAGGTCGTGACCAACATTACGATAAAGTATCGCCACCCTATTCCAGTATTGGATTATATGCTTGATGAATTATATGGTTCTAACATCTTTTTTAAAATAGATCTCAAGAGTGTTTTTCATCAAATTCGATTGAAGGAGGGTGACGAATGAAAGACAGCCTTTAAGACGGAACATGGACACTATAAGTGGCTAGTTATGCCCTTCAGTTTAACTAATGCCCCTAGAATTTTTATGAGGCTTATGAATCATGTTCTTATGAGGTTTATTGATATATTTGTTGTTGTTTACTTTGATGATATCTTAATTTACAGCAAAGGTCTAGAAGAACATGCACGACACCTTAGAGCGGTTTTAGACGTTCTAAGAGAGGAGAAGCGGTATGCAAACCTTAAGAAGTGCTCTTTCTGCAATGATCAGCTTTTTTTTCTTACGTTTTGTTGTGAGTGAGCAGGGAATTCATGTGGACGAAGAGAAGATAGCTGTAATTAAAGACTGAGCTCCGTAGGATAAGTTTGAAGCTTTCTTGGACTTGCGGGATTCTATCGGCATTTTGTGAAGAACTTCAGCACCCTAGCAGCCCCTTTGACCGAAATTATCAAGAAAAATGTGGGGTTCAAGTGGGAAGAATCACAAGAAGAGGCATTCAAGACACTGAAAGGGAAGCTTGTTAACCCTCCTCTTCTAGCGTTGCCAAACTTCTCAAAGATTTTTGAAATTGAATGTGATGCTTCTCGTGTAGGTGTTGGCACTGTGATGATGCAAGAAGGACGTCCAATAGCATATATTAGTGAGAAATTAAGTGTAGCTCAGCTTAACTGCCCTTCATACAACAAGAAGAAGTACGTTGGTGAGAGCCTTGTAAACGTGGCAACACTGCTTATGGCCTAAAGAGTTTGTGATTCATACGTATCATGAATCTCTTAAGCTCTTGAAGATTCAACATAAGTTGAACAGAAGACATGCTAAATGGGTTGAATTCATCGAGACATTCCCATATGTGATACGGTACAAGCAAGGTTCACATTGATTTCGACTTTAGATGCTAGATTATTGGGATTGAGAACTTAAAGGATTTGTAAGGAACCCTATGAATCATGTGAAAGGATGGCAACTGGTAAGTTTTATAGACACGAGGGCTTCTTGTTTCGTGAAAGCAAACTTTATGTGTCTAATTGTTCTATGCGTGATTTACTTGTTCGTGAGGCCCATTGAGGAGGACTAATGGGTCACTTTGGAGTGGCAAAGACTTTATCTATGTTGCATGAACACTTCTATTGGCCTCATTTGAAGAGAGACGTTGAGAGAGTCTGTGGGAGATGCGTGACTTGCAAGAAAACCAAATCAGAGCTCTAACAACACGGTTTGTATACTCATTTACCTATTCCTAGTGAACCTTAGACTCACATATGTATGGATTTTATGCTTGGTTTGCCTAGAACTAGGGTTGGACGTGATTCTAGCTATATTCGTGGTTGTAGATCGATTCTCTAAGATGGCACATTTTATAGCATGTAATAAGATAAATGATGCTTCAAAATTGGCTAATTTGTTCTTTAGGGAAGTTATGCGTCTTCATGGAATGCGTAGGACCATAGTTTCTGATCGAGACGCTAGGTTTTTGATACTTTTGGAAAACGTTATGGGCTAAATTAGGAACGAAATTGTTATTCTCTACAAATTGTAACCCGCAGATTGATGGCTAAATTGAAGTGGTTAATAGCACAATATATGCATTGCTTCGCTCTCTTGTGAATAAGAACTTGAAAACGTGGGAAGATTGTTTGCCTCATGGGGAAGTTGCTTATAATCGAGCAGTTCATAGTGCACCTCAGTTTTCTACTTTTGAGATTGTTTATGAAATCCCTTAACTCCTCTTGATCTAACTCCTTTACCTATGGTTGAGAAATCTAATATGGATGGTAAAAGGAAGGTTGAGTTTGTTAGACAGGTCCACGAGAAGGCAAGGGCGAATATTGAGAAACGAACAAAGAAATACACGAAACATGCGAACATGGTACGTAAGGAGATGATCTTTGAACCCAACGATCTGGTTTAGGTTCACAAGCGGAAAGAAAAGTTCCCTAACCATAGAAAATCCAAATTGATGCCATGAGGAGAAGGACCATTCCGTGTACTTAAAAGGATCAACAACAACGCCTACAAGATCGAGCTTCCAGGTGAGTTTAATGTGAGTGCTACATTTAATATGGCTGACTTGACTCGTTTTGATGTTGATGAAGCTTATTTGAGGCAAAATCCTTTTAAAGAGGGGTAGAATGATGTGGACATCACAAGCAAGCTAGAAAAACATCCACAGGAACACGGGGAACAAGAAGTATCAGATTCGGAGCAGATTTGGACAAATTCGGACAGATTCAATGACGAGCAAAAAAATTAGCATTTGGCTTGTGATTTGGACCAAGGAAGACATCATGGACGTGGGGCTGATCAAGACACACTTATTCAAGGCCCTAAAACTCGTTCAATGGCAAAGGAATTGAAGAAGAAACATAATTCATTCGTTCAAGCCTTTCTCGCACTATAAGTCATATTTCTTGAAGCCCAATTCAGTGAGAGCTTGTACCGGCGTTTTTGTCACTTTAATCCAAATCTTAGAAGGTCCAAGAGAAGCTGTGTAACTCCTACATTTCGTGCCATATGCTGAAGATATGGAAGATTTGTTGTTTGGCTAGTTTCCTTATTCGTCTTTTAGGAAAACTAGTTACTATTTTTCTGTTTTTTTAGAACTTCCTTATTCTTTCTAGACTAACTTTTTTAGGATTTTTCTTTCGTAAATAGCTCTAGGAGACCTTTAATACCCTATTTATGCTTTGTATTTTCATGTATGGAGGAATAACATCGGTTTTCAGACATTTTTCTTGAGAGTTCTCCACTGCGGTTCCTTTGAGAGCTAACTTTTGAACTTATCGACTTGTCTGTGGCGTTCTCTTGACTTATCAAATACTGAACCACGAGTGTTTGTGGTGCCTTCGCTGCGTTTAGGCTTCTAAGTCCGAGTTTGGTAAGGGTCTTAGGCGCTTAGAACCTAAGGTTTTTCTTTACGGGTTGTCTAGGGGTTTTAAACCTTTTCCACCACCGAAGCCTAACGGAGAATTGAGGTCCCGGGTTAGAAGATCCCATAGTCTAAGTTCAAGAGGCATACTAGTTAAGGAAGACTCAAATCTCATGACACACTATTAAGTCTTTCATTTCCTAAATCAAGTGTGGTTTTTATCATTAATGGGGTGAATCTTTCGATTCTTATAATAATTCTAATAGCTTTCAAAGTATAATTGAGACACACTATTAATAATTGGTATTACCTATATGAGATCGATGTAAGATCACATATACGAGAATCAAAGATGACTAAGTTCTCCAGAAATCTAATTATCACGATATGTTCAGGATCAGAATGAACACAAGTATAAGAATTAAAACGCGTCGGTTTAGTATGTGTGATACTTATTATTTTGGTTTACTATAAAACGTGAGTAATTCAATATTGTAGTTTAGTAACTCACAAAATAAATCAGGTAATCTTCAAAATGAACGGTTGAAGTCCAAAAGACAACTTTCAGATGTATACTTAACCAACATTCTCAGAATAGATAAAATAAATTATCTTATTTTTTATCCAAATATGGGGTATTATTGAGTTTGAATAGTAAATACGGGGTATTATAGGTGCACATCCATTTGAGATGCATGTGCATGTCTTAAAGTCCAACATTGTATATGGGGACATTAAATGAACACTATATAAGTGTTCATGCATGAAAGTCATCAAATGAGCAATTAAATGAGCATAAGAATTAACTAATGGGCTTGCAACATATATAAATAATCAAAAGATGGATCTTGAGCGTTTAGGCTTTTGAGCTCATTGTTGAGATAGATCGAGCATTGGCTTAATGAGCTGAATTTTTTTCGACCCTTTTAATTTTGGTCGGATATAAGTGAAGTGTTGCATTTTTTTCAAATGTCCCAAACTCTCTTCTCCAATACTTTGTGTCCGAAGAAAAGTTTGCATCCAATGACTTTCATCCAAATTTATCTATATGAGTGATCATTGAATCAGTTAGTACGACATAAAAAAATCCTTTGTTTGTTTCACTAATATCTCTTAACCTTTGATAAACACAAAAAATAGATTCGATAAGATATTAATCTCTTGTGATTGTTGAATTTTCAAGACAGAACTTTGAAAAAAATTCTATCTTATGGCACTGTAAAGTGCATCATAATCTCGTATTTTACATTAATTCTTGTTTAAATTCACAATGTTTATTATTGATTTATAAATTGTACATTCAAACTCATTGATTCTGACAAATACTAATGAGAATGCGTTAGCTAATGGAATATCAAAATGTGTGTTAAAGAAAATAAAATATGGGCTGACGGAACCTAACTATACAAGGGTAATAGTTTCGAGTTTCCCTTATGTTTTCGATTAGGATCTAACGAATACGTGTTAATGAGATTTTTATAAATAGTAAATAAAAAATAGCTAAATTTAAATATTTTTTTTCGTTATAACACATTTCAATTATAGCTGTAAAAAGTTATAATAAAAATAAAATCTAATTTTTTCATTTATTGATTTATCATATAAATTGAAAATAAATTAGTACATTTAAAATATTTCAATTCATCAATTTGTTTTACAAAATAAATTGTAACATATCATCCAAAATTTTTTTAAAACTATTAACATATATACAATAAATTTCATTTGGTTAATTGCATTTATATTATTTTAAATTTTTTAGTATGATTATTCTTTAATAATCAAATCGAATAAAATCTGATCAGATTTTCAAACATTCATTACAACTGATTATTTTACTTATATATACACGAAATAAACAAAAATACTGTTTTATGGTGAGGTGTGGTTTGGTTTTGTAAAACCGAAAATGTAAACCGAGTTATTGTGGTTAACATGATACATATGAAGTAGAAATAAAAATAATTGCATTAATTTGAAAGTTAAGTTGTATGAGTTGTTTTTTTTAATGGTAGACTTGGTGAGAGTGTTGGATAGTACATAAAATGTACGTATAAATGGTGAATACAAATTGGCTATTTGAAGACTTAAACTCATAAATAAAATTCAGAACTTGTTAAAATTCGGTTGTATTAAATATGTTATGTTTGTTAATTATATGTAACCAGTTGGTTGATTCAACAACTATATCATCATCATAAAATCTAAAGGACTTTAAGATTAATATTGAACAAATAATCGTTCTCTAGTGAGTACGCGAATGAGATATATCCAAATACTATCCGGAAGCTGATCATTTTTCACACGAAACTTCCTTAGGCAGACCATATTCAATGTTCGTACGTTATCATTACATCCAAGATATGTCAGTGTCAGAAAATAAAAAAAAATGGAAGCCGTGTCTACCTAGTCATCTAGAATTTAAATTATATTGGAAATAATATTTCATAAAAATTATTTATCCGCATAATTCAATTAATTAGAAAAATAGAGTTTTCGCCTATTTTTATAATGATAAAGATATTTAAGATAAAAATCGAAAACTTTACTATTACATAAAAAACGTAATATTAGAAGTAATATTATTATACAAATCTTTTGGATGTTAATTGTAGATGTGTTTTTGCGTGTGTGGATGAATGTTAGAGTTACTAAAAAAATTGAGAAAAAATTATTAAAATGATTCCAACACTTCAAAGCCAATACCAAAATAATTATTAAAGTTTCTTATATTCACTGAAAAACACATAATATTTGTTATGTTCATTTATTGTATATAATATAATGTATGACATATATTATATTTTAAAGTATTAATATGCTTGTATACATATTTTGTTCGAAAACTTACTGCAGAAATCAAATAATATAAT
The DNA here is from genome assembly GCA_036759665.1 of Gynandropsis gynandra. Lineage (NCBI taxonomy): Eukaryota > Viridiplantae > Streptophyta > Magnoliopsida > Brassicales > Cleomaceae > Gynandropsis > Gynandropsis gynandra. Next base: position 4,549,341 of record CM071874.1, on the reverse strand, counting down.
AAAATATTCAAATACTCATATAAATAATTTAAGTGTAACGGTCATACGAATTGTTATAAAGTAAATAAACATTATAATTAGAAGTATATTAGATAATATAGAGGCATAATCGCCTATTGTCACACAAAAAAAAATGCTAAAATGCTTTAGTCTGATCCCTAGAGAATTTGGTTTGTCCGAATATTTGCTCACATTTGCTCTTAATTCCATTGGCGCCCGAACGTCTCTATTTCGACATATTTCTTCTATCAAGAGACCATCAAACTGTCCATTAAATAGAAAAAACTCTAAGTATACATCTTTTTTTTTCAGTTAATGGGTTTGTGTCCGAGATTCAAAGGAAACACAAAAAAGAGTAATAGCAAACAATCTCAGGGGCATTGTGAGTAAGAGTAAAATGGTGAAGAAAAAAAAAATCGCTCAAAATAGAGTGGGAGAATCAATTTCAGCTAATATTTTCAATTCGATTTTTTTCTACATGTGTGTTTGTAATCTTGTGAGTTCTCCGAGAATTGGTGCATCAAACATTACCTAATAAAATTTATAATTTTCTCGAAACTAAGATATCACTTTGATCGATACAAATTTTGTAAACTTTTTGTGTCAACCAATCTTTACATTTTCTGTAAATCAAATTGGTTCCAATAAAATTTTTAACACAATGTTTAGTTAAGGAAAAAATACTCCCTACCAATTTTAATTATATTTTTTTTTATTTTTACTCGTTTTAGTTATCTTCTTATCTAGATTATATATAATAGGAGATATTGTTATAGTTGTTAGATTTTTTAGGAAAATAATTAGGAAAGTAGTTATAATTTATTTGTATAAATATATTAAGAGTTTGATTAATAAGATTAGATTGGAATTTTCCAAACCTTTGTCATGGTATCAGAGCTGGAAGTGCTTTTCAGGTTATTCTAAATTTCTGGAAGTGTTTTCCAGGTTATTCTAAATTTCTGGAAGTGTTTTCAGTTTCTCTGTGATTTCGCCGGTGAATCTCTCCGCTGTATCCAGTGTCGTTTCAGTGCTGTTTCCGTCTGTTGGGATCGAACCCGGGTCACCCGCCTTTGCCGAGTATTCGAACCTGCGCAGGCAAAGCCGTCGTGTTCACCATTGCAAGTCTCTGCAACAACCGTCGTCGATTCGTGATTGTTGTCGATTGCATCGATTTGTGATTCGTGTTCCTCTACCGCCGTCGATTGCAGACCTTCGGTGTAGACATTGCGGATATTCTATTCGTCGGCGGTGGTTTCCCACCCAGGTCGCTGGATTCAGCGTTGAAATTATCGTCTAGTGATTTATCGATGGATTATCCACAGTCGATCAGCGTTAAATTTTAATCAAATTAAAATTAATGGCTGAAGAGGTTAATTCAATTTCGAAAAATCGTCGCACTATTAATCCGTATAATTTATCGTCTAGTGATAATCCATGATGTATTTTATCTCAAGTTCTTCTCACGAATGATAATTATGTCGATTGGGCTCGTGAGTTACGAACCACTCTTCGATCAAGGAAGAAGTTTGGATTTGTTGATGGCTCTTTACAACAGCCTAGTGAAGATTCTGATGATTTGGAGGATTGGTGGGCAAACAATTCGCTCATTGTTTCTTGGATACGCAATACAATTTCTCGTAGTATACGTGCAAGTGTTTCTCATTTTGAAATTGCTAAGGATTTGTGGGACGATATTAAAGCGCAGTATTCATTATCTAATGGTCTTCGTATTCTCCGTTTAAAAGCTGACTTGTTCTCATGTAGGCAGAAAAATATGACGGTCTCTGCTTATTTCAACAAACTTAAGCGATTGTGGGAAGACTTAAGTTCATGTGATCCTTTGCCTCGCTGTGAATGCAAAGGTTGTACATGTGGTGGTTGCAAGTGCAACTTAACTGCGAAACTAGTGAAGAAACAAGAAGATGATCGAGTTCACTTGTTTTTTCTTGGTCTTGATGACACTCGATATGGAACAATTCGTTCCAATCTCTTGGCTCTCAATCCAATGCCCTCACTTCAGAAGGTCTTCAATCTTGTCATACAAGATGAAGATTCTCGTGGTTTGACTCTGCAGAGGACAAAACTGCTGATGTGATGGCATTTGCAGTAAAGACGGATACCAAGTCTCGTTCGAAAAATGAAGTTCGTGATCCGACTCTTGTATGCTCACATTGTGGTCGTCGTGGTCATATGTCAGACAAATGCTTCCAGTTGGTTGCATTTCCTGAGTGGTTTCAGGAACGTCGTGATCGAAACACTTCTGTTGGTACAAGTAAAGGTCGTGGGACTTCTAATTGTGGTTGTGGTGCTTCTATAGTACGTGCTAACGTTGCCTCAGTTCGTCAGAACTCATCGACTAATCGTGATAAAGAGTCTACCCCAATTGGCTTTGATGGGTTTTCGAGTGCTCAACTATAAGAACTTCTTGATGTCCTCTCCAACAAACTCGGTGCGAATGAACAAAAATCGGGTAAGGCCTTATCGGTTTCATGGCTTTTGGACTCGGGTGCAGGAAATCATATGACAGGTTGTGCGGATATTCTATTTAATGTTGTTTCCATGTCTGCTTGCTGTGTTGGTTTGCCTAATGGACGACATACATTTTCTGTAAAAAAAGGATCAGTTCGTCTTTGTGGAAACTTTGTCTTGCACAATGTTTTTTTTGTACCTAACCTAAGTTGCAATTTGATCTCTTTATCGCAACTTCTTGCCGATATGAATCTCGTGATTCACTTCACTGCTCAGTATTGTGTACTTCAGGACCACACTACGAGGATGCTGATTGGAGCGGGTGAGCAACGTGACGGACTATACTATTTCATGGGCGTTGTGACTGCGGTGAATGTATCTACACGTGACACTTCTATTGATTTATGGCATGCTCGTTTGGGACATCCAGCTTTTCAAGTTTTATCTTTGCTTCCTGGAATTGCATTTGAATCTAGTTTAAAAACTATGTCGAATAAAGTCTGTGACACATGTCTTCGTGTTAAACAGACGCGGGAAAGTTTTCCTTTGAGCAGTAATAAGACTACTCATATTTTTCAACTTGTTCACTGTGATGTTTGGAGTCCGTATAGTACAACTTCATATTCTGACGCTCGTTATTTTCTAACGATAATTGATGATTACTCTCGTGCGGTTTGGCTCTACTTGTTAAGAACCAAGTCTGATGTTTCTATACATTTGCGTAGTTTCTGTGCTCTCGCGGAACGTCAATATTCAACAAAGGTCCAACGAATTCGTAGTGACAACGACATTGAGTTTTTGTGTATGCGTGATGTTTTTTTCTAATCAGGATATTCTTCACGAAACTTCGTGTGTTGGAACCCCACAGCAAAACGGTCGCGCTGAGAGAAAGCACAGACATATCTTGAATGTTGCCCGTGCGTTGTTATTTCAAGGATCATTAGCAGTTGACTTCTGGGGAGAAAGTATTCTTACTGCTGGTTATCTTATCAACCGTACTCCGAACTCGGCTCTTGACGGCAAAACACCATTTGAAATCCTGAATAAAAGTAAACCAGATCTTGCAAATCCCCGTGTGTTTGGATCACTTTGTTACGCCAACAATCTACAGCATGGTGGTGATAAGTTTATCTCACGTAGTCGTCGTTGCGTATTTGTGTTTTCTTTGTCTCTCGTGATGTGAAGTTCTTTGAAGACGAGTTCCCTTTTCGCACCGTTGCGTCACCAGATGCTCCTACATCTAGTTCTACTCTTGTAGCTCCTACTTTCAGTGAAATTGTGGAAGATGACATTCCGCGAAACGGTGGTTCGAATGTTCCTGTTGAAGAACCTGCGTCTGTGGCTAATGAGGAACCATTGGGTCGGGGCCAACGAACCAAATATCCATCTACAAGATTAAGAGATTTTGTTGTCAACACCGTTAATATTTTGAATCATTCACAAGATGCCTCGTCATCCTCTAGTACGTCTCATCCTCTTTCTACTTATTTGTCAAGTGATCATTTTTCTACCAATCATCGCACCTTTGCAGCGGTGATTTCTACACAAGTTAAACCTCGTAATCACACGGAGGCACTTCGTGATTACCGTTGGTGTCGATCCATGAAAGATGAACTTGATGCCTTAGAGAAAAATCAGACGTGGTCACTAGAGCATTTACCATCAGGTAAGAAAGCAATCGGATGTAAGTGGATCTATAAGATCAAGTACCGTTCTGATGGTACCGTGGAATGATACAAAGCTCGTCTTGTGGTTCTTGGTAATAATCAGGTTGAAGGTATTGATTATGGTGAAACATTTGCACCGGTGGCAAAAATGACAACAGTGCGAACATACTTAGCTGTGGCTGCTGCGCTTAATTGGGAGGTTCATCAGATGGATGTACACAATGCTTTTCTACATGGTGATTTACATGATGAGGTTTATATGAAGCTTTCGCCTGGTTTTCGTGATGATTCAGATCCTCGAGTTTGTCGTCTACATAAATCTTTCTATGGTCTCAAAAAAGCTCCAAGGTGTTGGTTTGCTAAGTTGTCTGAGGCTTTACTTCGCATGGTTTTGTTCAGTCATTGGCAGATTACTCGTTATTTACTCTCCACAAGGGTGATGTTCGCCTAAGCATCTTGGTTTATGTAGATGATTTGATAGTTTTTGGCAACTTCGTATCTCATATTCAACGTTTCAAGACTTATCTGAGTACTTGTTTTCACATGAAAGACCTAGGTACTTTGAAGTATTTTCTTGGTATTGAAGTTGCTCGCAACACATCCGTCTTTCTTTCCAATGGAACAGAATCATCGTCTGGGACTTTCCACACCACCACTTCTCTCTAATCCCGAACGTTTTCGACGTCTAGTTGGGCGACTTGTTTACCTTTGTGTCACTCGTCCATATTTGTCTTATAGTATCCACACGTTGTCACAGTTTCTCCAAAATCCCACGGATGATCATTGGGATGCTGCTTTACGTGTGGTTCGTTACTTGAAGACTACTTCAGGCCAAGGTATTCTTCTCAATGCCAATGTTGATTTGTCTTTGGTGGCTTGGTGTGATTCAGATTGGGCAGGTTTTCCTCGCACTCGGCGTTCGGTCACCGGTTGGTTTCTTACTTTATGTGGTTCACCTATGTCATGGAAGACCAAGAAACAACAAATGATATCTTGTTCATCCGCCGAAGTTGTGTATCGTGCAATGGCAATGACTGTCCGTGAAATCAAATGGTTGAAATCATTACTTGTTAGTCTCGGTATCTCACACTCTCGTCCTGTTCAGTTGTATTGTGATAGTCAGTCCGCTATTCACATTGCTGCGAATCCGGTTTTCCATGAGCGTACAAAGCATATTGAGGTCGATTGTCATTTCACTCGCAATGAGATTCTCGCTGGAACGCTAGTCACACGTCATGTTTCTACTCATGATCAGTTAGCCGACATTCTGACGAAATCACTTGGAAAAAAGGAATTCGATATGTTCATTTCCAAGTTGGGCATACAAAATCTGTACGTTCCAACTTGAGAGGTAATAGGATATATTGTTATAGTTGTTATATTTTTTAGGAAAATAATTAGGAAAATAGTTATAATTTATTTGTATAAATATATGAAGAGTTTGATTACTAAGATTAGATTGGAATTTTCCAAACTTTTGTCACTATAGATATAGATCGTATCTTTTTAACACAATGTTTAGTTTTCCTCTTGTCTCTATAACTTGTGGTGTCTAGAGTTCATGTTCCTCGGAAGTTAGTGTTCATTGTCAGATAATCTTTTCGTCGGCACTTACAAGTTCTTCTTCGATAAAATAAGTTGGAATTTATCTCTATTCATTATTGAAATACTATCGAATCAAAATAATTAAGATCGAATCAATAATGAAAGAATAACACGATGAATAAGATTATGACTAAATTTGAGAGACACAACGAACGAACCAAATTCTTCGAGGAGAAAAATTATACTAAATCTTATATATTTAAAGTTAAATTTTTATTTAATTCTAATAAAACAACGTTGATCTCACAACCACATTATAATGTCAATCACATAATTATTACTTTTTAAATTTTTAAACGTTATTACTCATACATAATAATATTATTTAATTATTTTTTAACATAAAAAATTAATTTAATAATAATTTTTAGACTTTTTATGATAGTATTTATTGTAACAATTGTTATAATGATTCTCAAATTAATTATATGTTCATGAATTCAATAATGTTTAAAGTAATTAAGTAAATAAGTAATAATGTTTTAAGTAAATATATTTATTAATATAATTAATGTCATTTGACTTATTATTATAACTTTGCATTTAATATGTTGATGTTAATACACGAGTTAATTCACACAAAAATAAAAGTGTAAAATTAAAACAATAGCATAAATAGTATTTTTAAAAAAAATATTATGATTATTATTTTATACGTAAAATCAAGTGGAATATGTTATGATTAGTATAATTCATGTCATATATATATAGTTTGTAATAGCACTATTAACAATAAGTATGCTGATTTATTACAAAATATAATAAGATTTTGGAAAGTAAATTGTCTAAAATAAATAAATTCCACCAATTAAACGGATGAGCATTAAACACAAATGGATAAATACTATTCCACTACAATACATTTCACAATTAATTTCAATTAATCATGCAATACATCTCGATACAACTAAACTTATATCATATTAACTAATAAATCCAACAAAATCAATCTACATATATAACAAAATAGATTTTCAGTATTATATTAATATATAATTATATTTTTTTCAAAACTAAACTAATAATTAAAGCATTTCAATTAGAATTAAATTATGAAGTAAAAATTCTTAACTTAATCAATCATAACATATATGAAATATAATTCTTCATTTTGTTGATATGGTTTAGACGGTTGGCATCCACCAACTATTAAAAATAAAAATAATTCAATATTTCATTAGTCATTTATTCGGCGAATGTCAGATATATCCTTTTATAGGACTAAAACGCTTCAAAAATACCATTCTCTAAAATAATTATTTAATCGGAAAAAAATACTGGAGAAAAGACAAATTTACCCTTAATTTTCCAACGTGAAAAAACCCGCATTCTGGGTATTTTCGACGTGAAAAACTGTCAAACCGTATCAAAACCAAGAAAAAACAAGTGATTTCGAACTGGAGAGAGATCGATTCGAAGTTGGCAAGAAGGAAATGGCTAGAATCAGCAGCGGTGGAGAGCTAGAATCAGCAGCGGTGGAGAAGAGAGCACGAGTCAATCTTCAATGGCGTCAATAAGTGTAAAAAAATCGATTTCTAGGGTTTTACATGATGTCGAGTCCCAAAATGGTTTATTGATTTGAAATGGGTGTGAGTGTCAATGAGTCGGTTGAGTCTCAGTGTGTCGGTTGAGTTGCAAGAGTCGGTTGTCTCAGTGAGTCGGTTTGGGTCGCGATGGTCGGTTGAGCGTCTATTTCTAGGGTTTTGCAGGCTGTCGAGTCCCAGAATGGTTTATCAATTTGAAATGGGTGTGAGTGTCAGTGAGTCTGTTGAGTCTGAGTGAGTCGATTTAGGTCGCAATGGTCGCTTGAGCGTCGCAGGGAGTCTAAGGGTCGTTTGAGTCGGTTGTCTCAGTGAGTCGATCTGGGTCGCAATCGTTGCTTGAGCATCGCAGGGGGTCTAAGGGTCGTTTGAGTCGGTTGTCTTAGTGAGTCGGTTTGGGTCGCATGGGTCAGTTGAGTCGCATGGGTCGGTTGAGTCAATGGGTCAGTTGAGTCGCATGGGTCGGTTGAGTCGCACGGGACGGTTGAGTCGCATGGGTCGCTTGAGTCGGTAGAAGTATAATGTATTCTTTAATTAATTGGTCATTTTGCAGGTGGCCCCAAAGCCGAAGTTTGTGTATCAATTCAAACACATGGACAGAATGCCAAGCGGAAGAATTTCGGCCGTGGAAAGGTGACCCCCACACAAATTGGAAAACTTTTTAAGACGGAGAATACCGAGAACCGGAAGAGGTTGGCAATTTTGTTGTTGTTGGCGCAAGTTATGGCTCACAAGCCTTCATCAGACAACTCTATCAGTCATGATCTCATTGACATGGTTGATGATTTGGAATTTTGTGAAGGCTTTCCATGGGGGCGTTACACATTCGAGAAGATTGTGGATACTTACCGCAAGCACATTAGCGGGGAATCACCGAAACCAAAATGGTATTGTGGCGTTTTTATGATCCCATTAATGGTAAGTTGTATATATTATTCGAATAACTTGAATTTTTTCATACTTTTTGCATTCTTATTTTTTTAATGTTG